>LOJH01055454.1:0-11865 GCA_001685095.1 Ellobius talpinus | reverse complement strand
CTACTCCCCTCTTTATAAGTATTTTAAAGTCCCAAATAAAATTAAAATCACAAGTCTTCAAGACTTCATCCAGATAAATATAGGACTAGAGTTGTCTTTACATTCTGGTTTCTTGGTTTGAGCTTGTAAACTGAATTTTCGGTATGTCTTAGAGAATAGCCCTTCAATGATGTTCATACCCATTAGAATGAGCAACAGCTTATTCCTTCTTTTTGCTTGCAAAACATTTTCGTATGTTCATACTTTTGTATATAAAAAGAAACGTTGCTTTTTTGTCCTCTCTCCCTAGGAGGATTACTAAATGACAGAGCATTCTATTCTTCTCTTCCTGAGCTAATTGCATTTTAATGAAGAACACACCATGTTGTGTTCCACTGACAGACAAACACTCCTTGATGACTTAAGAGAAAGAGCAATGAAGCTAAGAGGGAAGCTGTAGCACTTTTCTATTCACCCTGCTTCATTGTCAATTAAACATGACACAAAAGAGGAATGCCCAGATTGCTTGCTAATTAGCAACAAATGATTCAAAGATGTACCAATCGAGGCTAGCAAGGATGACACTGATTTTCCAACTTTGATATTAGCTTCAATCATAGTCTGCATCATAGTTAACACAGCAATGGAGGTGTACCAGCCTAAGAGAAGTTTTGAACAGCGCATGATCTCATATGGCCAGAGTAAGCTATCTTATTCCTTCAGTTATTAGTGATTATAATGGAGGAAATTTGAGGAAAAAATTTTCTTGATAGAAAAGATGACTAGTCAAAGATTCAAATACGGAGGAATTTGATACATATGGGAAAGAAGAAACAAGGATGCTGATTTGCTAACACACCTGTTCTTAAACTATCAAGAGACCAGTCATAGTAGGAGTCATGGAAGAGAGTTTGTTTGGTAGGAACTGTACTCCTGAAGGGTGGCAGTTGTTGAATACATGATGCTAAAGCTAGGAAGAAATGTTCATATTTCTTTTCTATGACTCTCATCTTCTACACTTGCCTGTATATGTTTTCTCAGTCTTTAAAAAAGGTCAGTTGACAAGAGAGACAATGAAGAGTTTGTCTTGTCATAAAGTGCATTACTGGGACAGGAAGATGGAAGGTGGTGATCAACCAGAGATGTACTGTATGATGGGTTAGATCTCAACTTGGTTAGGAGTTAGATGCCCAGGTACTTGGTTAAGTTTTTTTTCTAAGTGTGACTAGGGTTATGTTTCTGGAACAGATTAGTATTTGAAGCACTAAAATAAAAGAAGTATATCAAATGTTAGATAATAATGTAGTTGACATTAATCAATGTGTTGAAGGTTTGATATTGTCCTCTTCACCTCTCCTTTATCTCTTCTCAGATAATCCTGACCAATATAGGCTAGCACAACTGAAAGAGAAGGAGTCCTTGGGGATTGTAATGGTTCTTGCAGAAAAAGCGAGTCTAGGAAGATTGAGTGACTAAAGCTCACCTAGAAGATTTAGTACATACTTTAAATTGCACACATTATAACAAGTTATTTAACTATATAACAAAGTGATGACTAGAAGTGAAATTTTTGAGCATGTAACACATATAAAGAAGTATAGCCCTCTGTTTTTATTATGTGTCCTCTAAAAGTTTATCAATGACATCTGATGATCAATGGCCCTACTGGTACTATGAAGAATTTACTTATACAAAGAGCTTCCAGTTCATTCTCTTAATCTGAGGTGACTTTCAATTAAAATAACATTTTATTGTACACCATTAAAGTTTTATATATTTATAATATGAATATCTTGTGAACTCATGAAGTCAGAGTTCCATCAGACTTAAATATCTGGACTACTTTTTAGAGGCTCACAACAAAAATTAAAAAAGGAAAAAGGTCTTATAATAAGTAGACTTCATTTCTTTTGGAATAATATCAGTATGAACAAAAGACCAGAATCTATTGACTTAGAGTATGCATTATTCATGAGATTTCCATGCAGTCAATGTTTTCATTAACTGCCTAATAATCATACTAGTTTATTGAGATACAAATATTCAACTTTCATATTCTATTGCAGTATATGAAAATATTATCAGATAAATAAATAAAACTGATAAAGTTCATGAAAGGAAGCCTATAAGTATTTGATGTTAGAGTATTTATACTGATCTTTATGCTTCATTAACAAAATGTGTGATACTTGGGAAACTTTAAAAGAACAAAAATTATTTTATACAGTTCTGAAGAAGTTCCAGGTATCATTGGCAGACTGTAAATCTGGGGATGGACTGGTTGTATGCATTATGATACCTTTCTTTGTCTTCAAGGTTAGGGAAGAGTGTCCTCAGGTGGCAAGAAAAGTATAAAGGTATACATGAGTCTTTGCCAATCTCTTCTATACGACATCAATTCATGAATAAGTGTAGTGTTCTAAATAACTCCAGAAGGACCTACTTCTCAACATAGTTGCACTTGATAAATCGCCCTGCCTCTAGGAGCTTGATCCTGCCTCAATTTGATGTGCCATGCTTTGCACAAGCCCATGGGAAGCCTATCCCTTTCTGATGGTGATGGAGGAGGAGTGGATGGGAAGGGAGTAGATGGGAAAGAAGAGGGGGCAGGAAGTGAGGAAGGAGGGAGGGAAACTGGTTGGTGTGTAAAATAAATAAAAAAATATGATTTAAAGATTTAAAGATATCAATAAATGGCCTTTAAGAAGTAGCTAAATAAAAGTAGAAAATAAATTTTGAGCTGAGACCTAAGGCAGAGAAGAAAAAAAATTCTTAGGAAATAGCCTTTACAAACTTAATTCCTGAAGGTTCAGGAAACATGGAGAACTTGAACAAAAAATACTTCTAAAGAAATCAAAACACTACTGTGACCAGAACAAGACAAGTTGCTGGGCCACATGAAGAAGAAAAAGCTATGGTGATGTAGGAGGGTCTTCTATCTATCTGTTGCTTTCATTGGTTAATTAANTGTAGGTTAGAATCTTCCTGGTAAGCCACCACCTTGTGGTGCTACACAGATTATGAGAAATGGGTTAATCAAGATGTGAGAATTAGACAATAAGAGGCCGGAACTAATGGGCCAGGCAGTGTTTAAATGAATACAATCTCTCTGTAATTATTCCTGGTGTAAAGCTAGCTGGGACGAAGAACAGCCCACCACTCATATTACAACACTATGGGAGGGATTTTATTTTTAATTTCTTTTTGAAAAGTTTGCATTAGTTCATTGAGAATTTCATGAATCTGTTTTGATCACATTAACCTCCTTCCCTCAAATCTCTCTAGATTCATACTTTCTTTTCTGATCTACCCAATTTGTATTCTTTTTTTAACTCAAGACTGATACATGCTTCCCAAATATCCTTGGCTATGTGGCCTTCCTGGACTTTTCCTCTTCCAGTAGCCAACACCTGCCAATATCTCTGTGTCTAGGGGTGCTATTTGATACTCAACTCTCCTCTCCATGATGGGATTTGGTTTAGCTTGGGCTTGTACTGGTTGTGTGTATTCTTTCACAGCTGCTAAGAATTCGTGTGCTGTCTCCATAAGACACTCTTGCTTGTGGTCATTGATTACTGTGAACTCTCATTCTTTTTCCACTCCTACTTCCACAATTATCTCTAAGCCTTGGGAGCAAAGAGTGTGCTAAATATAGTCCAATGGATGCTGGACACTCCCAAGGGTCTTATTTTCTATGCCTTGGCTAGTTGGGGTCTCTGTCTTAATCATCATCCACTAAAAATAGAATCTTTTCCAATGAGGGTCAAGTCATGCATTGACCTATGAAAATAATTATAAGCTACCAGGAACCAGTTTAATCTATATCTATTTAAGAAATTGATATTAAGTAATAGTTTTCCCTGATAGAGCCTACAAGATCTTTAGCTCTAGGTATTTGACTCCATATTGTGCCATGTCTGTATTTCATCTTGTAGAGTAGGGCTTAAATCCAATCAGAAACTACTGGTTACTCTCAGTGGGCATATATTATCATTAAACCATTATTGAATCTCACAGAATTTGCAATAGTACATTATAAAACCTACCCCAGCAGTATATATCATACCTTCTTCTTCAGTAATACATGCAATGTTGTAAGAGATTTCTGGCCTGCCCGGTCCTGCAGCCATTCAGTCCTAAAGAAACACACAGAGGTCTACATTAATAATAAACTGGTTGGCCTATTAGCTCAGGCTACTTATGAACTCTTTCTTACATCTTAAATTAGCCCATGATTCTTGTCTGTGTTAGTCATGTGGTTTGGTACCTTTATCAGTGAAGCATTCTCATCTTGCTTCTTTTGCATCTGGTTGGCCCGCCTCTACTTCCTGCCTGGTGATCTCACCTATACTTCCTGCCTGGCTATTGGCTAATTAACATTTTATTAAAACAATACAATATAAGTGACAGGATAAAAGACCATTGTCCCATAGCAATGTAACACCTTCTAGCACTATAAACACTAGCCAGTAAGAAGGAACAGCTTGATTTCTCCATGTTCAGTGACTCAAGTATGTGGTATTTTCAACAATAGAGTCTGCTCATCAGGTTATTTAGGATATCCAATGACATTGCCAGTAAATTGTGCCTTTGGTGAGGCAGTCTATAGGACCTCACTGAATCACAGCTCAAAAATATGTAGCCTACTCCTGGCACTGATTTTTTTTATTTGCTAGTTTTTGGTGTTGTATTGTTATAGAGTAACACCATTTCAATTCCTTTCATGTATGTCTGCATATATAAACACACACAGACACGTATGTGTACACGCACTGTGTGTGCGTGTATGTGTGTGTGGTGTATATCTTTTAGAACATCCACAGTAGGAAGTTTCCATATGATTTTTTAGAATGATATTTAGTCTTTATTTTCAAAAGCAGTAGAAAAAACTGATGTATTTATAGGAAAAGATCATGTTTGTGAGTAAAAATGATGGATTCACTAAAGAGCATGCATGTTTTACATGTAAGCTACATAAATGATGTGTAGGTAGATATGCCAAGTAGAGGATTCCAAACCCTTAAAAATAGCATGTGTGTTATTCAGAACACATAAATTATACACATGACTAAAAAGAAAAAAGGTTTTATTGCTTCTGAATAGGAAAATATTATGAAAATGTACATTTTCATTACAATATATAATTTCTCCTCTGCATTTAATACAATTTAAGAACCAGAGTGATAAGTGACTCCAAGGAAACACTGTCTTCTAGACACACCAAGACAGATATAAATATGAACTCACAGAGACTGTGACATCACACACAAGGCCTGTGCAGATTCAAGCCTGACATTTCTTTCCTATCTTTTCATTACTGTATTTTTTTATCATTTTAGGACTGAGCCTGCCTCTGGTTAAGAAGATAAAACCTTACTAATTCTATAAAACTCATTTCCTTTTCTCACTCTACAATATTTTAATCAATTTCTTTCTCTCTTGATATCTCTCTACTTGCTTTCCTCTACTTTGTGGACAGCCAGCTTGACAAATACATCCATATGTGCGTTATGCAAAGGGACCTACCAAAGCAACAACCACAGACTGAAATCTTGCCTGCCTTCTTTTTAATTAGCAGTATTATTAAAGATAGGCAAGGGGCTATATTTGTTTCTTTTGGGGGGTTATATTTCTTAACAGCACCAATTAAAATGAAATAGCATAGATACAACTCATAAGCAAACTATCTGAAAATTTGTGTTTGGGAAAAATGACTAATAATACTTAGTTAAGATTAAAATGTAAAGGTAAAATTCCAAATAATATGGGATTTATTTCTTTTTGTGTGTATGAAATATGTTTGTCATTCTATGGAACTATGTGTTTAAGATTCATTTCTGCATTTTCTTTTTCAAAAATGATCTGTGAACCCTGAGAAAATACTAAAAGTCACAAGTTCATTTTTGCTAAAACACATTCCCTTGGGCTCTATGGAAAAGTTGTAGCTCTTATGCATGCCTGGTATTTGATTGACACCAGCATTACTTTTGTAAAGTCTCCTGTCAGTCCAATGAATATTTCTTCATAAAATAAAATACTGAGATCTATACCTATATGAAGTGCTTTCTTCTTAAATCAAGTGGTATGGACCTCATAATATTATTTTACTTTCATAAAAAGATGAAAATTAGGCTTGAGCCACTTGATATCCTGAAATGTGTTATTTGGCTAGCAGATAAGATACTTTCAATTCAAGCTATGGAACCTCTTTTTACAGAATCAAAGACTAATATCTGAAATTTCTTTTCTATCATTGGCTGAGTGTTTTTCCCAGGAGAGGGAAGCCTGTGAAACTAACAGCTTTAGTGCAGGATTCATCTTCCCTTCTTGGCTTTGGTTTACAGAATGCTTTTACCTCCAGCTGCAAACATGAAAGAAAATTTTAACCACAGAGTGTCAAAAGTCAGACTAGAGCTAGGATTACTGACAATTTAATAAGGATGTTCTTTCTCATGCATCACAGGTATCTTCATGGTTCTGACGCATAAACATCAGAAGGAATGACTTACCCAGTGTGAAAAATTTATTGGAAAAATTACAGGAGACCCTTTATTCCCTTTTGTCTCGATATTGGCTCTTACACAATGTAGCTCATCCTAGATTGGCCCTTAGTTCTGAAACTTTTCTGATGAAGATGTGGCAGGGATTGTTTTGCCATTAACACCTTCCATTGAAGGTGGCATAGTAAGATTTAGGAGACAAATTTAAGATTTAGAAGTTGGGGGAAAATGTCTGATGCTAAAATAATACATGATAGACATGCATCTACACACCTTTAAAATTGAGAAAATCAAATATATAATGGATTAAAGCATTTGACTTTTAAAGAAAAGTCATTTTTGGAGAATAGAGAAGCATCTCATTAATCAGTTATACTAACCCACTCATGATAGCATTGTGCAAATATTTCCAACCCTTCCAGATTTGTACTGCTAACCACTGGCTTCCTCACTACTACACTGTACAGACAGGTTTCTTGAGCACACAGAGAAACTTTTTTTCTTGAAATATTCCTACAAACTGAAACCTAAGACATATCTGGAATGGCTTCATTTTTTGTTCTCATATATATGAATAACTTGTGGGATCATTCATATGCTACAGTTTCAGAACATATATACATTAATTTTTTCATGAAGAGAAATACTGTTTCTGTGTATCTAGAATTTCATATTTATTAATACAACTCAAAAGATATTTGATATTCTCAATTCTCCTTCTGACTACTTTACAATTTTTCTTATAATTATTTAAAATCAGAATATTAAGTCATTTACCTATACTGATTCTGTGGAACAAGGGTAGTGCTTAATTATGACTAAGTAACCTTTTACTTAATAGCATTTAAAGTCCATTTATAACTAGAAATCAGCTGTAATTCCTTAAAAATTTCTAGATGTGTGATTAAATATGGAACTGATAAGACATATGTATTTCCAGAAAGCTGAGAAGTGAAAATCTTCAGAGTACCCAAGGCCTACAGCTCTTTTATTTGTCTATTTTATTATTATGAATTGTGTTTAATTTATTTGTTATTTGTTTATTTTATTATTATGAATTGTGTTTAATTCTCATGTTATTTATTTTATTATTATGAATTGTGTTTAATTCTCCTGTTAAAAGTTTTCTCCCTTCCTTATAATTATAGGAAGCCACTGAATCTGTAGCAACTTTTCTAACTTTTATGAGACTATTTCTGGAAGTTTTAGATAATTAACTTTCAAACAAATCTGCTAATAATGAACAATTCAATTGCACCACAAAATAATTGCTAATCATTTCTATCATATCCTTTAACAGAGAGATGAACTAAATGGCACACAGACTCTGAACAGTATCTCAAGAAGAACAGATAATGAAAATAGAGTACATTTAGACAATAAGAGTGAAATTGTAAAATTTATAAGTAAATGTATAGAGCTAGAAATGATCATCCTGAGTGAAGCAACCTAGATTAAAAATGGCAAATATTGCATTTTTCTCTTGTATGTGAATGTCATCTTTTATGCTTTAGATATCTGTTTCAATTTAAATAACCAGAGGGTTTTTAAGCTAATAATAAACTAGGGGAAGAAGTGCATCACCCAAGTAAGGAGAAAATGGGGTGCTATGATATGAGGAGATAAAGGGAGAACTAGAATAGGAAGATTAAATTGAGAGGTTAATGTAAATGCAGAGTAAAGGAGGGAATACAAGGAGGGGCGACTAACCCTATAGGCCTTTAGAAAAGCCACATAGAAACCTATTACTGAAGATGTTTCCTAAAATAGACATATATGAAAGGAGTTTAAATAAAGTCACTTTGTAATGGGGAAAGACAATGTGTAGATGGAAGTTTCTATCCAGCCCAGTTCCACAGCCATTCAGTCCCAAAGAAACATGAAGAAGCTTATAGTAGTTATAAATCATTTGGCCTATTAGCTCAGGATTTTTGTTAACTAGCTCTTACAACTTAAATTAATATAATTCTTGTCTATGTTTAGCCACGTGGCTTGTTATCTTTACCCAGGAAGGCCTTCTCATCTTGTTTCCTTTGTGTCTGACTTATGACTGACTCTGCCTTTCCTCTTCCCAGAATTCTCTTAGTCTGGTTGCCCCACCTATACTTCCTTACTGGCTACTGGCCAGAAAGAGTTTTATCAAACCAATGAGTGACAAATCTTTACAGTGTACAAAAGCATTATCCCATAGCAAAAATGCCCCAACTAGACGTCTTATGTCATCAAGTAAAATCTCTAGTTATAGGAATGGGTTATAAGATACAGGAATGGGTTATATCTTGTTGAGTTATTGGCCTGAGGGGTACCATAGACCACTCTACCTCCAAATATCACAGGATACAGCCAAGACTATTGGTCCCTCTCCACAACTTGATGTTAAGGCCCTATTACTGAGGATAATGTTTACTTATGTCATCTAACATGAAAAAGTTGAGCTAGTGCATAACTAGCAGCTTTCCTCTTACTGACTAGCATTCATGGTGCACTTAATGCTACAAAAAGAGAAAAGTAATCGTCAGTATCAACCAGATCCACATCCTGTGACTTACCCCAATGACCTGTTTGCAAGATGTACTTTTGTAACAGTGATATAAAGGGTAAGGAAGTAGTCAAGCACCCTTTGATTGAATTTAAAGTCTGTTCCATGATGAAATCCATACCCAACATTGCTACAGTATTCAAGAACTTGATACTAAATAGTTCATGGGTCCTAGGAGAAAATCTATTAGTATTATTCTGCTAAAGGAAAATAGAAATAAAATGACTTCCAATGACCTATTGCTATTCACATAGTTCATATCATTATTGGACCTTCAATACAGAGGCTTCATGCATCACAGTTAACACAGAGACCCACAGCTGGAAAATGTGTAAGGAGTGAGAGACTTTGGAGCACTCTATCTTAAATGAGAAGACTTTATTACATCCCTTTCTTCAAGGCTTAGGGATCTATCTATACAGTTGAGGAAGCAGAAAGACTATAAGAGCCAGGGATTGTAGGTTATGCCAACAAATGAGCATCTTTTAAATATAACAGGCCTGATACACATATGAATTTATGGACACTATGATAGAAAGTGTAAGAATGAACAGGTATAATAAGACCACATATCATCACTGAGAAGAGGAAGCAAACACAGTCCCACCCTAACCAAGAAAATATTGGAATTGATGCCTGTTAGGAAAGGGTTTTCTTCAGTGGCCTGTCACTGGGTTATTTATAAACCACACTCCAGAGCAGTCCCCCTGATCAGCAATGATTCACTAACATAAAACTGACTTCATGTTTTATCATTTGCTTTTTGTTTTTTAATTATTTTTTGTCTTATTTTTTATTTATGTTCATTTTCTTCTCTTTTTTCTGTTTTTGAGAGACAGAGGGAAAGAAAGACCATGAAGTTTCATGGGAAGTAAGGCAGGGAACATCTGAAAGGAGTTGGGGGAGGAAATCTATGATCAAAATATACTGTAAAGAAATTTAAGTTTAAAAAGTAATAAAAAAATCAAAATTCCAATTGAGTTTTCAAGAAGGGAAAAGCAAACCATTAATAAGCAATGTGTAATTGCTAACTTGAATATCTTCATATGTCAGATCGAGTTCCATGTACAAAGTTATCACACATATCTGGAGCTTTTATTCTGTACATAAATAGAAGAAATGAGAACAAACAAGGTTTATGATTTGACAAATTCATTAAACTCTGTGCTAATAAATTTATGGTTTTATTGAATAAGTATCTGATAACTTCTTACTATATACTTAGAATTTTGAAAATTTCATGAGAGGAATAAAGCAAACTCAACTCTTTCACTTTGCATGGTGTTTTAACCATAAATGCTGCCAATTGGGCACACTGTTCTACCTGTAGGTGTGCCTAGGTAGTCAGCTTCCTTTGTTGTTTTCTATACTGCTTATGCTTTTAAGATTAAATCTATGAATCAAGTAGGTAATGGTTACTGGTGGGAAAGTTGGGGAACTGGAGGAGAATGAAGTAAGGGAACAAACTGGCAATTATTATAACCATTATTAGAAACTTTAGGAAACAAGTTTGATTGTAAAATGGTTCATGAAAACTATTGAATCCATATAAATAAAAACAGCTCAGCCTTACAGGGGCCTCTTATTTAAAACAGGTGGTCAGAGGTTTCTTCATGTTGCCGACTTCACACATCTGTCCCAGGTCATCAGATCCGTTGTGAGCAAGGCTCCCTACACTCTTCACCTGTGTATTCAGGACAATGGAGACCTATTATGGTATAGCTGTTTGCCACGCTTAACACTTTCAATTTACTTGGTTGTTTTCTTTTATTAGTTTCCTTAGAAATCAATGTATGAATCACTTGCATTCAAGCATGAAAATGGAGTTGTCATGGTTGGGATCAGAATTTTGATTGACATATGTTACCTACATCGTAAAGATAGATGCCTGTGTATGAAACAAACATGTTCCAAAAATTGGCTTTATTGTTAAAAATAGCACAGACACTTGAAGGCTATAAGCAATATACACTGTTACATCTCTTCTGAATATCTGCCTGTGACTGAAATTATATTGAATTTTGCTTTTTAATACCGTGCTTTTTTGTTCAGAAACATTCATCTTCTGTTCCCTGAAATAGCAAATTCCTCAAGGACACCTCACTCAAACCAAAGTCAGGCCCTTGGTCAGGTTGATGGTTTACTGACTATCTGTTGTGCAAGCCAGTATTTGACATGTGCTCTTCACCTGATAATCAACAATATTTTTAATTCTTTTACTGATAAGTACTTCAACATGGAAACTATCTGATATTATATCACTGTCTAAAGTAAATGTGTTATCAGTTTTTCTTTAAAAACTTGAGGCAACACATTTTGAAGCAGATTTACTTTTGTGAAAAAATACTACGATGCACCAGCTATGCTGGTACTGGGTAGGAGCATGTGCTACAGCTAGCTGTCTCATCCTTTGGTAAAAGGTGATTGAACTATTTTCATGAACTTTAGAGTCAGTGGTTATACAACTTCCCATTAGAAATTTGCCATGACAAAATTTAAAGCACAGTTACTGGTCAGTGCTATCAAATATTCTTTCTCTCTCTCTTTCTCTCTCTCTCCTTTCTTCATTTTGTGGGGGAGATGACACAAAATAACATCAATGTAATAACATTGATGATGATAATGATGGTAATAATAATACAACTATATGCAATATTTAATTTTTATTGTATTATAAGTACAGGAGATATACACACATATATATTCCATATATGTGTCAAATTCCATATATACATATATATGCATATATATGCCTCCTTAAAAATCCTACTTTTGGTGCTTAGAACATTTTTAGAACATTTTTAAATTATCATGTATAACATCATACATACCTATTTTCCATGTGTA
>LOJH01055452.1:0-11865 GCA_001685095.1 Ellobius talpinus | reverse complement strand
CCCTACCCCCGGTGCCACAGGAGATAGGGCGGGTAGGTGCCGTTATGATGAGCAAACATAAGTGGAGAAATAGAAAGGAAAGCAGAATGGTTCATGTGCTGTGGAAAGAGGCAGAGCTGAAAAGGGAAGGTGTTGAGGACAGGCTACTGAGGGCGGCCTGCTGGCCAACGCCGGCCAGGGTGACATCGGCCCTGGGCTAGGTCTGTGGTCCTACCGCAACTGGGATCTGGGTTGACATCCATGGTGCGTGTTACCACAGGGGACCATAGGAACCATGCATGTTGAAATCCAAGGGCCATACTGAGCTGGCCCTGCCCCTCACTGAACATTGCGGCAGGAGAGTTGGTCCTGCCCCTCATGGGAGAGCTGCCCTCGCATTCCCACACTCAGGAGAGATGGTCTCACCCCTCACCATGGGCATGGGAGAACTGATTTTGCTCCTCACCTGAGGTGGCTGTCCTGGCAGCCCAGACTGAGCAAGCAGCTCAGCTACCAGCCAGGACCACATCCTGGGCCTTGGGTTGGCCCATCCTAACTAACATTTACCCTGTCTGTGACATAATAGAGCCTGTGAAGGGACTGGTTCTGCGGAATAGCTGCAGGATCTCCATGACCAGGGCAAGAGCAGGATGTCCAGAGGAGTTTCGATGAGGGTCCAGCGGTGATAGTATGTCAGAGGCCTTGAACCAGACCAATGACTCATCGCTATGAACATCCTGGGTGGGGCTGATTGGACAAAAGGGTATGCTGTATGATTCGCCACAGCTCCCAATGCCACTGGGATGGGTGAAGAGGTGTTGAAGAGGCAGGAAGGATAGAGGAATGTGGAGAGATTTTGCTTGTTTTATCTAGTTTTTAATTAATTTGGGGGTTTCTCTTGGGGATGCTGTAGGTGTGGAGGCAACATGAAGGGACCTAGTAGGTGAGCAGATTTTGGACGCATTCTGTGAAATTCCCAAAGAATCAATGAAAATTTTTGTTATTAGAAGAAAAATAATGTGATTCTGAATTCACATATACTTGTAATAGTGGAATATATTTTAAAATCTAATTCTGTTGACATCAGTTCAAGGCTCATCAAAAATCCCTTCCTCCCCGCCACCCTACACCCACTATAATTTTGAATTTCCTTAGGAAAATCTATGATGCCTAACTCCACTGACCTTCATAGTAGTAAAGTTCCTGATTCGGTCAAATTCAAACATGATCTCGATGTAGCCATTGGTAGCACTCTCATTCCGCCAACCCACGTAGTCATAGCCAGGCCACACGTGGTATTCATGGGTCTGGGTAAAGTCATCCAGGCCGGATACCCCATCGGTCAACTGGCCTAGCCCTTCAGTCATGCTGCTCAGGCCAAGGGAAGAGGAGAAAAGAAGGGAACCCAAAGTTACTCACACACCCACAGAGGAACTTTTCACCCCACTGCTTCACTACCAGATTTTACAAGAGATGATAGATAATGTTAGAGATGGAAGGATTTGGAGAAAGCAATCATTTTATACTTGTGACTTCTTTTTCTGAATCATGTAGTCCATGATACTTTGATAATATTAAATCATTATATCAAGACACCATCTTCGGCTGATAAGCGTAGGCAAGAACACAATGCATAACAGAAGTTTTTTATATATAAACTAATAAGCCAACTCTTAAAAGGTTTGCTGTCCATGTAGCAAACATTGAATATTTTATAACATTTGCTTATGTGAAATTTGACCTCTCCACTGATTCAAGAGAATAGATCATTAGGACAATATTAATTTGATTGGATACTTATAATCCCCAAAATGACTATTTCTTCCTTTTCTTGTTCCCAAGATTGCCATTATGGCCTTGGCTATTCATATTACCTGGTGGAATCTGGGATTTAAAAATCTGCCTCTCCACTTTCTCATTAGATTCAAATCTAATCTTTGTTACCTGCCTGGTTGATCTATCTAAAGCAAAACTCCAATCATGTCCTTCCCCAACTTTAGGACTCTTCAATGAATCATTGTATTGATGATGCTAAGAAGAAAAAAAACCCTCTCCCTATCCATCCTCCCTCTTCTTGATCTCCTTCTTACTAGTCCTGGTCCTGGAATTCAAGTTCCCACCATCACCAAGAACATTGCCACGCTGCACCTTCTCCTGCTGATGAACTGTGAACTAAAATAAAGCCTTTTTCCCCAAGTTGTTTATTGTCACGTATTTGGCCACTGCAGTGAAAAAAAGTAACTAATATATAGAGTAATCAATCTTCTTATGTAGCCACTGTCCCAAACTGTGAATGCCTCAAAAGCAAGACTCATTTCCATTTTCTTTGAATACCTATAACACCTAGGCAACTTCTTCGCACATCATAACAACTGACTAGCAAAGATTGGTTGGATTGGATTCAACTGATTATCTCTTTTCCCGCGTGCCTTGAATATACGATAGTTAGGGTGTGACTGATGATGTCAAGATGCTGCAAGAGAGTGGAGAAGAAGTGAATGACTAAGTAGATGGATATAAAGTAGGAACAGATGCCTGCATTAATCAGGACTTCCCAAGGGGCTGGCAGCTGAGGGTGATAGTTCATTCTCTGCACCTAAGCTAGTAGAATGGCTGTAATTCTACAATATGCTTCCTGAGATGCACTAACATTTCTTTCTCATGCCCTAGAAACTTCTATTGTCTGCTCTGAACTTCACAATATTCTGACCTCTCTTCCAGGCTCAGTCCTTGCTGGTAAAGACTAAACTAAGAAAGAACAGTGTTAGGAATGGCCAGAAGAATATAATGAGGGATTAGAATGGATAGGCACATGTCTTTCCCAGCTCAAAACCCCCATGTGTCCTGTGGTATTTTTCTGCCCCAGCTCTCCATCCATCCACTTCAGGCTTCTCTGCTGCTCCCAGCTCCATCTCTTGCCATAATCAGACCAAGATCATCCTCTACTGTTTTCTCTGCACCCTTCTACCTCCCTTTCCCTGCTTCCATTACCATCTTACCCTGAAAGCGTTTCTTATGTATTGTAAACCCTAATAGAATAGTTTTTCTTCTCACAGCTTCTAAAGTATTGTATCTATGAAGTTCATTGTTTCCTAACTCTGTGACTTATTACTTTATGTCTGAAACTAAATGAGCTTTTATGTTGGAACATACATCCTCATTTCTGGGTCAAAAAATATCGCTCCCACATTTATAACCATATCACAAAGTTTAGCTCTTGCTTTGTGTAATTTCTTCCTGTCTACTGTATTATTATTATTATTACTATTATTAATATGTTTTACAAAAGCAAGCCACAAATTGGAGATGCAAGTACTTCACAGCTTGTCCCATCTCAACTGTCTCACGGTGCATCACTCCTGGACATAATACTGGTGGGTTGACTGATTTGTTGATTACTGACTATATCACAATAATTTTTTGTTATGGCCATTTTCCCCATTCGTGTGATTGTTTCAGTATTCTGGACTTTACCTGTAGCCAACAGCTCCATCATAGACAGAATCATTCAGATAAATGATGGAGCCTCCAGGGAGTACAAACTGCTGCCCAGCTGGAGCATTGTAAGACACCAAACCATCTGTCAAAGGAAATGCAGTTGTCAGTGTCTCTGGTAAGGAGATGTGCCTGCTGCTTGACTAAATGCCCCAAGAAGCTACTTGAGCTTCCAGGGACACACAATCTTATGCATCATGTCCGCTGGGGCTCATTTTGGGCTCATAGTTGAGCACTGTTAGAAGCCTACCTCAGTGGCAGTTACCTGAGTAATTCTGAATGTGTCAGTCCAGGCACCAGGACACCAAACCCTGGGTGGAAGTACATGCCTTATTTTTCTCTTTTTACTAAGGGGGAATCATTTCATTCCAAGGGTGAATGACTCTAGCCCTTTCTGAGTTGATGGCCGGTCTTCAGTTCCCAGGCCTTAGGAGTTTCCATATGGGGCATACGATCCCTGCAGTAGATTCTTACCTAGCCAGACACAACCATAAAGCTCAACTCTCATGCACACATTCATGGAGTGGTCAGTGACTGGGATAAGGCGGACAAATCTGGCTACAATGGGTGGCTCCAAGTCCTTCAGGAAAACATCATAAGGGTTACTGTTCCCATCTAGCACCTAGGAGAGAGAAAAGAAATAGAGATAGTATAAATCCATGCTTGCCTTTCTTTACTTATCATGCATTTGATGGAGCCTTCGCTTTCCACTCAAGGAAAGTATATTTACTCAACTCTCCCAGCGGAGGGAATAGACCGTCTGTGCCATCTCCCGCACCTTTGGTCACATTTACAATGGCATGCCAGGTTTGAACATACACGTAACTGAGTACATAGTCCATTTGAGTGGATCTATTATAATTAAACATATGTTCCCTCAGAACATGGACATTTTCTTCTTACCTGCTCCCCTTGTCGGTTGCGCCAGGAGATCCAGCGAGTGCCATCTCGACTGTAGTTGATCTTGTACATGGGTGCAAACTCGATGCCATGACCCCCTGCGTGGCGTCCCTGGGTCCCCACAAGAGTGATAAAGTGCAGGGTACGTAAGTCAATCTGCAGAAATTCTTTCAGGTCATCAGGTTGCACGGGGATCTCGGGGCACCAGGCTCCATCTCCTTCTTCAGAGTCAAGCCTTGAGCAGGAAGGGTAAGGCAAACCAGAACAACTGTGGAATAAGCATCACTCACCAGCTCATAGCAAGCGGCTGTCCTGCACCCGAGGAGAGAGCGGAAAGCGGCATTCTAGTCCAGCGGGACTTTGAGGACCTCCCCATGTGTCTGTCTAACCTAACCATTCCCATTTGTGGTCAGTTTCCTGTCTCTAAAGCACCACACAACCTAGGGAATGTCACCGCAAAGGAGCTGGGGGCTTCCAAAACACATGTAATCTTTAGAGTTTAGAGAACTCTTTGGAAATGAAACTCTTGCCACCCCTGTTCCCTTAGGGAGTTCTTTCACCATCCCCCTTCCAATTCTCAGCCTCAACCTCACAAAGCTGGCCTTTGTGGTCTGGGTATCAAGTTAAGGGAGTGAGGAGGGAGGAATGGGAGGGTCTCCGGTGTGGGCTATGCAACGCAGTGGAATGCTAGGCAGCAGGATAGGCTTGGGACACCCAGCAAAAGCCATGGGAACCGTGGTGAAGGTGATCATGAGGGCAGAAAGCATGCGAATGGAGTGTCCAATAACCTGTTTTTTTACCGCCAGGCTAGGCTAGCACTGAACATCGTTGCAAAATCACTATCAGGTTTATTTGGGAACCTCTTATCATTTTCCCTCTTCCTGGGAGTGCTTCCTTTCCTCACAGATGCTACCCACTCATTTCTTGCTTCTCCCTAACTCCAGCAGCCATCACCCCAGTCACTCAGATACTAAGATAAATACGATGAGGAAAGCCTAGGAAGGTTGAGTTCCTTGTGGGCGATTCCATTTTAACAAAATTGGTACGAAATTGACACCAAAATAATTATCAGGAAGAGTAGGCATTGTCCAGCAGAATTGTTTCTGAGTTGGGGGTCTGTTCATTTAGGGAACCTTGGGAAATACATACACCACACAGAATATGCTCTATTTATGGATGAGGATGGCCCTTCTGTGTGAGGTTTCCTTGAGGGCTGAAAGAACTTACTGGAAACCTCAGAGTCTGGTTTAACCGTAAAAGCCCTGCACAGTCACATTCCAGGTGCCTCTTGAGAAGCTGGCTCCCTCACAGCCAGTGTCCTACATAATCTACATCTCCCGGGACCTTCAGCCTTGGCCTTTCTCCCGCAGCAGCCTGCAGTGGGATCAGGAAAAGCAAATGCACTGCCTATCAATGACCCCATTCACAGTGGGTGGCGTGGCTCTGAGGCCGCTGTGGTTAGGAAGAGGCTTCCAGGCCAGCAACTACAGCCAAGGCCTGGCCTCCCTCTGAAACATTCCCAGCAGCACAAGCCCCTCTAGTCTCTCTTCTGATCTCACGAGCGCTCACCAGCACCATCCCTCAAGCCATGGCTATGTGTCCATTTCCCCCAACTTTCAGGCTCTCCTGATGGAGCCATCCTCACCTCCCATATCTGGCAGCCGTGGATTCTGACCACTGACTTGAAGCTGTGATGTCCTCGTCTGGAATGTGGCCTCCTGACATGCCCAGAGGATAGCGACATGAAGCTGGTTGAAGGAAACAAAGAGAACATGGAGAATATGCTTTCATTTTTATGTCAGAGCCCCCAGGAAGGTTGAAACTAGTAACAGGGTAGGAAATAGAAGAACTGAAATCTTCCTCCATCTCTCTATGACCCCACTTCGGCCACTCTGTGCTATAGAACTTCTTCCTGACCCTAATTCAAATACTTTTTATACCTCCAAAATCTAACCAACAGCCAGGCTTACATTTTGGCCCAGACTCTGGCAAGTAATGTGATATAATTTAATATGAATGTTCTTATTTTATTGAGTAATAACTCCAGTAGCCCATCTTTAGTTCCTCAATAGCAGATTTGCATATTAAATCGATTTCCTACAAGTACTAGCTTCCTTGTAGCCATCAGATACCCCTAAGATCCACAGCACTCTGGTTTTCTGGGGCGCCGACTGTATGAGGTTAGGAAACAAACACATGAACTGTCCCATGTTTGTACTGAGCAGTCTGGGCCCTGACTTAAAATAATAGTTTTAGGGGTGGGCTTCACTTTCAACAAAGAGAATAAAATATAACATATGAAATTCCCTGTGGAAAATAACGCAGCTTTCACACAATGAGGACCAGACGAAAGGACCACCATATATGAGCGTTGGTAAGCAAGGAAGAGCCCAACAGATGAGCTGGCTACTGCCCTGACAGCGCCCACTTACAGCAGGGGGTGAGAACGCACCGTGGGAACTTGCTGACTTAGAAAGACGAAGCAAGTAGTATTTGAATACTTTGAAGTCACTGTGTTCCACACAGTGGAACACAACAAAAAACGACGAGGCATATAAAGCAGGGGAAAGGAACCATCATGAGGAGGGAAGAGAAAGAACTGATTTTCAACAGAATTTTTCCTGAAATATTGTTTTTAATCATAAGATTCATATGAAGCCACAAATGGCCTTGTAAAAACTAGAGCATTCTTACAAGAAAACAGACCTGGACATGTTAAGAATTGAGATTTCAAAACATATCCCAAAGCTATAATAATTAAAACAGCCTAGTGAATATATATAACATGTAAGTAATCTCACACATATAGGGTCAACTGGTCTTCAACATAGGTACCAAAAAAAAGTGTATGGGGGAGAGAGAGAGGGAGAACAGCAAACCAATGTGTTGGGAAATTTGTACATCCACATGCCCAAGAGTGAAATTGACCCTTACACTATACATAAAAAAACACACACATGGGGGTTTGTTAGACTGGCTTACAGGATCAAAGGCAGAATGGTTCCTCAATGACCATCTGCAGACAGCAGAGGAAAGGGAACTAGGGGCTGCTCGGTGTAAGTCTCAGGACATTAAAGCCTTGGCAGAAGAATCTAGTGAGGTAGCTCCCATCAGAGGCTGAAGGCCTGGAAGCCCCTTGCACCCAAAGCCTGAATAACCTGAAGTCTGCTCTCAACAACTGACAACAAAAAAAGGCCAGCTGCCCAAGAAAGGCAAAGTCAAACTGAGAACAAGAGCTACTTCCACCTTTGCTTTTTCTGTTCCATTTGGCCCTCTGCCTGTTGCAAGATGTGGCCTACAGTTGAAGATCTTAGATCTTAACTCTAGCATATCTGAAGCTCAATCTGAGAACTGCATGTTGATAGAGATCCAGAGTTAGTCTTCTGTGGGATTGGGCTCAGAGCTCTGCTCCCAGATCCCATCCCTCCTGGACAGAGAACAATGCTAGGGGCCCTGCTGGCAGCCACAGAATAGAACATCCCCAGTCAGTAGGCTCTCAGTCCCATCCATCAGACATCTCCAGATGCTGGGCTGTACACATCATGAGAATCTCTGTGCTCTGGGACATGTGAGGTAAGCCAGACATTGGGAAAGAAAAGCCAACAAGGTGAGTCATGAAAATGTCATAAATAACTTCCCACCACGGGGAATGCTGGTCCTTGGGACAATAACTAAGACATTTTAAGCTGCCACTGCCTCTACAACACGTCTCAGTAGGACTGTATTTCCTGGAAATCCTTTTTATGTCATATCCTAATTGACTCCATGCAGGAATTTTTCACTACTGAACGGATAGAGAAAATGAAGTAACAGGGATCTGAAGTATGTCTAAGAGGCAGATGGGGGAGCAACTGAGAAAGACCCCATAGGATTCTCGGCTGTTAGTCGTCAGAGGACCGCTGAGTCCTTCCCAGAGGCTTACAGACAAAATCCTGGGGATTCTGCCAAGGGAAACCTTGAGTCACAATGTGCACACTGACAGCAAATAGAACAGGCTTCCCTGTAAGTCTGACCATCGCTTACCTTACAGCAATCTATCTGATCGTGTGTTGAGCTAACAGATCTGCTCGTTAACAAGTATCCTTGTATCTAGATAGTTGCTCAGTAGTGAATAAGACACAGGAAAGGGTTTCTCTCACAGATCTCCCTTCTGGTCCAGGGCACAAAGGGGAGATGAAGGTGTTCAGAAATCAAATGGATACAAGTTTCTTGCCTATTTGACAGTGGCTATTACCGTCTCTGACTCTGATGGAGCTATCAAAAATACGAAAATTTGGTGTCAGGATAAACCCAACAGAAATTCTTTTAAGAAATAACTTTCATCATGGATTTTTCTATGGCCCTTGCACCTCTGGGTCTCCTTGTTGAGACTGCGAGCAATTTTGAGCATAGTGATCATGGTGCGTTCCTTGCCCCTTTCAACACCTGCCAACACACAGCACTGCTCGGGTGTTCAACAGACATTGGGCAAACAGGTAGGCATGAAAAGGTGGAGAGACAAGTAAATGGATAGAGGACGAAGGCCAGGACAGAAACATGGAGAGTGAACTGCACATTAGATCTTGGAGCACAGTAGAGGAGTGATTTCAGGCTCAGAACCTCCCAAGTGAATCACCATCTGTGGAGTTCAACAAGTTTTCGTGACACAGCAGCTTGCCCAGCAGCCTCACAGCAGGCAGGGTCAAAGTTCATCAGAGGGAGTGAGCTACCGGTAGGAGAGGAAAAGCCACAGCGCAGGTCTTAGTCAGTGCTACTGGATAACCAGTCACCAAGATCCACTAGGGAAGATTTTCTGGAGTTCCCATGAGGGTCCAATGACTACAGACAGACCTGAGGGATGGCAGGAATCTTCTTCTGTGCTGAGATGTGAACCTTCAGATCAGTGCCAGAGCAAGTGCTGGGCCCCAAGTTTATTGGGACAGGATATTTTCCAATGGATGACTGAAAGAGCCGAAAGTACCAAGCCCTATACATGCTGATAATATTGATATATATCGATATATATATATATAATAAAGTTTAACTTAGAAATTAAGCACAGCAAGAGATAAATAGTAATTAATATTAAAATAGAACAATTATGATATTCCATGGTAAAATTAAATGAATGAAGCTTTCTCACATCATTTTTACATGTTCATTTTGGTTATGCATACATGTCTGTAGGCACACACATGTATGCAGGTACATGGACTCGTATGCACTGAGGTCTGAAAGGGGTAGTTAATCCCTCTGCGCTACAGCTACAGACAGCTGTGGGATGCCCTGCTTGCTTTATGAGTTCTGGGATCTGAACAAAGATCTTCCTGAGGCACAGCAAGGTCTCTGAACCTCTGGTCTCTCCACGCTCTCTCCCACCTTTCCGAACTGCACTCACTGCTCTCAAGATATAAGGAGATGCAGACAGATGCTGGGTGTGAGGGAGGGAGAGGAGTCGGGATTTCATCATGTGAGTCCCAATCACTACATTTAAAATTTGTGAATAAGTTCAGACTTTGTCCATCTCGCATTTTCAGACTATGATTGGCTACAGACAACTGAGACCAAGGAAATCAAAACCACTGATAAGGAGGGACTAAGGTTCAACCTCAGGCAATGGGAGTTAGGCTGGGGATCTAGAAATCAGGACCAAAGAACATAAGGTTGAAAACAGGGAATTCAGAGACAAACGCTAGTAAAGTAGCAATGTAACATGCAAGCAAGATTTCTCTGTGACTCAGTGTTACCAGGGGCCCTACAGGAAGGGCAGAGGAAAAGGACAAGCTGATCTTGGATGGCCTTTCTCATCCCACTGGGTCTTTGGAACCAGAAGAAGTCTTGGCCCAGGGAACCCAACGTGGCACTTCTCCGCAGCCCCACTGTGGTTTTCCTATTGAACGTGCCTATTTTGGGTAACTGGTGGAAGGGATACCAGCTACTAGGGAAGACTCAGACTGCAACACTAGCTCCACCCCTAGATGTCAGACCCCTTCCTAACTCCCATGACTCTCTCACCAGATACCACCTCCCCCCCCCTTCACTCCATATCTTGAGATTTAAAGAAACACATAAGTAAGGAGGGCAGCCTGTCACCGGAAGCAAGAGTCACTGTATCAAAGAGTTTGCTTGCTGAGTTGTCTTGGTGGTTTCCGGGTGCCTCTGCTACCCACCAATCTCCTGACAGAGACGCCAATGGACTCTTCCAGTTTCCCTGAGTGGAAAACTACCAGCATCAGCTGCAGTAGGTCCTGCTGAGAACTCTGTCCATCCCAAGCTCCTGTAAGGGTTGGCAGGCAGGCTAAGGAGAAGCAGCTGCCTCCAGGCCCCAGCTTCCCAAGAACTACTTTTCAGACTCTCCTGCCAAGGCTGTGAGCCTGAAAGCATTGCTTGTTCCAAGATGTTTTACCACGCCATGGCCAGCTCCAGCCCATGGGCTCCCCATCAATGAGTATCCTATGTGCAGCTTCCAGGAAAACACAGCACACGAAAGGTTTGATCACAGAGGTATGACCCCTGGCTCTCTTCAAGCACACATACTTGACAAAGAGAGATTATCAGGGTTGGAGGTGGGGCAAACCAGTCTGTGGTCTAAAGAAACATGAGTAACTGAAAAACTTTAGAGTCAGGAAGAAATCTTAACTTATTGAACCCTAGACCTCTATATTTGATATAAGAACTTGTGAGTCTTCAAATGGTGACTGGAGTTGCTCAGAGACTTGCAGACGACCAGTGCAATGGTAGCAGAAACCCAGGGTTCTCAGCTGTGGTCCCCTCAGACCTCCACAATCTACTTTTTGCTGTTGTAGAAAGGACAAGCCCTGTCAAAAATGTCACCTGAACCCTACTTCCCACAGACTTCACAAAGCTTATTCACACTGAGACCCTGTTCCAGGGTCCAGGCAATACCATTAGGGTTGCCTTCTTCAGGTTGTGGGGCTGTTTTTTTTTTATTTTTGGCACATGGGTCTCTTTCACGAAGATCACTTTTTCCCAGCTGACACCCTCTTAAGAATATCCCTTTGCTTTGAGAATTCAAAATAGTTTCCAGAAACAAGTGTTAAAGACTTTAAGAAAGAAAATCTCAATATATGGGCTTCAGGGTTTGGAGGTACAGATTTGATGACATGCCCTTCCTGGATACACACATGGGCCAGCAGATGGGCAAGAAGTGTGCTTTTTAGCCTAACAAAGAGGCAAACACAAGATATAACTGGATAGAAACAACGTGGAGGCTGGACATTTATAGGTAACATGTCATGTGGTTCAGCACATAATAATTTTAGGTTTCATTTAGCAGAACTTGGGGTATCCCACAAGAGGGCAAGGAAGCATTGTAGGAGCCAGAGGGGTCGAGGACACTACAAGAACACGGGCCACAAAATCAACTAAGCAGGGCTCATAGGACTCACAAAGACAAGAGACAATCGCGGGCCCTGTATGGGTCTGAGCTAGGTCCTCGGCACATATGATGGAGGAGGGTCATCTGTCTATGTGTTACTTTCATTGGTTAAT
>LOJH01055451.1:1902-13025 GCA_001685095.1 Ellobius talpinus | reverse complement strand
TCTAGCCTCTTATTTGCTAACTCTCACATCTTGATTTAACCCATTTCTATTAATGTGTACATCACCATGAGGTTGTGGCTTACTGGGAAAGATTCAGTATGTCTAATTCTGGCGGCTCCGTGGCGGCTCTCTCAATCTGCTTTCTTTCTCCCAGAATTCAGTTGTCTTCTCCACCTACCTAAGTTCCGCCTTATCAGCTAGGCCAAGGCAGTTTCTTTATTCATTATCTAATGAAAGCAACACACAAACAGAAGGAACTCCTACACCAAATACACAGTTTTAAAAGATTCCCCCTTTTTTTACAGTTAAATTCACTAAGAATTCTGGTTTTTTCATGGCTAAGTGTAGTATAACTGAGTGTCATGTTACTAGTTTATAAGATATTTGAGGAGACATTGATAAAAGGTCTTTGATGTTAAAAAAGGAAGTTTCCTAGTCTAATATAAAAAAATTTTCTACTTATATTCTATTGCCTGTGCCTTTAGAATGTCTTATCAAAAAATCATTGCCTCTACTGATGTCTTGAAGTGTTTTCTTTCAATAGTTTCATAGTTTCCCTACATAGCCCAAGTTAACCTCAAGATCTCAGCCCTCCTGCATCAAACAACCTGTGCTGCTGTGATTAACTTTTTTCCCCCCAAGACAGGGTTTCTTTGTAGCATTGGAGCATGTCCTGGAACTAGCTCTTATAGACCAGGTTGGCCTCAAATTCACAGAGATCTGACTGCCTCTGCCTCCTGGATACTGGGATTAAAGGCCTGTCCCACCACCACCCAGCCCATGGCTGGCTTTTGAGTTGTCATTTGAGTATAGAAACAGATAGAGGTCGCTTCTTTTTAGTATATCCAATTCTCTCAGCACCACTTATTGAAGAGAATGCCCTCTAAAGAGAGTACATTTTGGATGTGTTCACTGAGAAGCAGTTGACTGTAGACTCGAGCTTAGTTCTAGGGTCTGTGTTTTGTTTTATTGGTCTGTTTTTTGCTAGTACCACACTGTCCTGGTTCCAATAGTTCATAGCAGATCTTGAGATCCGGTGCTGTGGTGATGCTTTCAGCTTCATTCTTCTTGTCCAAGTTGCTTTACCTTATCTATTTGGGCTTTTTTATATGAATTTTAGGATTTTTTTGCCCATTCCATGAGGAATGAGTGGCAGCCTTGCCCTTTCATAACAACGCTTTCAATAGAACTCTCTAGGTTCCAAGGAGACCCACACTGAGTCCTCTTGAGAGTGGTACCCACAGTGGCCTAATTACCATGCACTTGGCTCCACTCTTAAAAGAACTCCCCTTCACCTCCTCACACTGGGGATGAAACCAACCAATGAACCCCTCCCTTGGGTGAAGCAGAGAAGGGACACACTCAAACCAACACAGAATCTCAGCAAGAACAATGACTTTTGTAGGGAGGCAGCAGACAAGGCAAGGGGCGGGGCCGAGGTAAAAGGTTGAGCTTCTGGTACTGGTAAGCTAATGAAAAGCAAATATATAGGGAACGAAACAGTAAGTAGTGGCACATTGTAGCTAAGTTTGTTAAGTAACTCCACTCAGGTCTAAGGTTCACTCTAGTAATTCATTTCTACCCCTCGTGGTGGAGAAGGGAGACAGTAAACACAAATCCATTTACCGTTTTTTAGGCAAAGAGGAGGAAGGCAGAGAGATTTTCTTGTCCCGCTTCTTATCGATTGGCAATGGCGCAGAATAACCCCCATGCCGGTATGGCATCTTTGAGGGTAGAAACATCTGCTGCTCTTCACAGCCATAACGTGACCAGTCTGGACTGCAACAGGATCATCAAGTCCACATCTGTAGACCTCAGCCGCTGGTTTACCCCGTGCACTGAAGGGTGAAAATGTGCATCTGTCAAAAGCAATTATTGACGGATGTCAAGTGTAGGTACTGGAGGGAGAAAGAGGAAGGAATTAGTTGGTTCCCCCCCCCTTTTTTTCTTTGAAAAGCAAAAGCTATTACAAGCATCTTTGTGAAATGTTTATTATTGGTGCCTCGTTGCCATGCCGCACAATAACGGTTGATGTCAGAACCTGAAGGGCTGCCAAGCAAATGAAGGATTTGTCAGGTTACATTCACCATGCATTGGATTTGACAACAGCAGTTAACTCTAGATAAGTGGGCAGGGGCTTCACAGTGTGTGGGCTCATTGTGTGAGTAGGAGATCAAGACTGAAGGCTCAGTGATTTCACACAATGCGAGTTTATTTCGTTTCTCTTTACTACCCAGTGTGGGTTCTTGTACGAAGGACTGTCTCCTAGCAGAGTGTCGGGGATCCAGCCTCCCTCCCTCCCATTGCCAATGGGAAGTTCCTAAGTTTGCCCTGGGGATGAGGGCTAGTATAGGTGTCCTATTATAGTGAAGCAGTCCAAAGGGGAGCATGGCCGCTAGCCTCCAGGAGGTCAGGACTGGGGATAAATGACATCACTTCTGCCTAGGATCTTTGACTCAATCCCAAAGCCAGTTTAAGCACAGAGATACTGGGAAACAAAGCTGTTGGGATCAGAAACTTGGAGTCAACAGCAGGACGCTTTGACTTGTTAACCACTTTGAATTAAAAGAGTCTGGGAGCTTTCCGCAGTCCCCTTGGAGTGCGGCTCTATCTGCTGTTTCCCCCAGGTGTTGGGGAGTGCTAGCCCAGCAACTCCTTAAGTGACTGGAGGAAATTCTTCCAACTGAAACACAATTCTCTTGGACTTCCTCCTTACATCTCCTTACTCAGAGAAGAACTCAGAACCCAAGGCTAGACTGGTCTCCACATTTTACATCTGCTCTGAGAACCATGCCTGAGGGACCTTCTCTGCCTGGGCAACTTGTCGGGCCATCTCCTCAAAGCCGGAAGAGCTGTGTCTAAACCCATTGTCTAATCTTGCTGCCCATTCATTTCTCCTAAAGCAAAACAAAGTACCTACCTGCATTCTTTTTCTGTTGCTGCCTTAAAAAGCTCACCAAAAGCAGCTCGGGGAAGGGCTTGTCTTGGTTTATGCTTCCAGAGGAAGTCTGTAATGATGGAGGAGACATATCAGCCGGCAGGCATTATAGCTGGAGAGGAGAGATCATGTCTTCAGCTGCAAGCTTGAAGCAGAGAGAAAGAACTGGAAGTGGGGCAAGGCTATACACTCTCAAAGCTGCCCCTAGTGACACATGTCTTCCAGTAGGGTCCCATCTCCTAAAGGCATATACCTCCTCAAGCAGCACCACTAGCCAGAGACCAAGTGCTCAAATATATGAGCAATTAGGGCATTTCTCTTGCAAGCTTCAACACTGCCCCTCTAAAGTGCCCACAGTCCCACTCTCCTCTCCTCTACAAAGAGAGCATTTAAACTTGTCAACCATCTGGTCCTTCGGGGTTTATGAGACTCATTTTGTCCTTAAGCCTGGTTCCTAGGTGCACGTGGCTGCTGCTAACTTGCATGCCTTTCCTTGTGTTAACTGAGTGCCTATTTTGTTCAGCAGAATCAAACCTTCAGAGGAGGGGGACATCCCCTTCATCCCTATGTAGGCTATGTCTGTGTTCTGGGAAAAGGGCTACTTCTTGGCTCTTAATCACCCAATGTGGAGAGTCACTGGAAGGCCTGAGGAACCTCCACAGGTCTCTTGTCCACACCTGGAACCCACAGCCCGAGAACATCAGATGCCTCAAGGCCACTGTGTTCACAGCGCTCCAGGGATGGCTTAAAAGATACACGGTTATCTTCACACTTTGATTTTAGGGCTAAGGTGCCCATCTCCAATTCTCTAACCTTTCTCAGGATGCACCTGAAACTCTCAGAGGCGTAGCTCACCACCCCTCCACCCTTGGGGCTCCCACCTGGTAGCCCCTGTTCTGCTAGGTACTAGGACATGTAAAAATGGGTAAGGCGCTAAGAGTTGTATTTTATTCAGTGTGACCGAGTGTCCGTCCCACAGCACATGCGTGAAGGTGAGAAAACAGTTTGCAAGACTCAGTTCTCCCCTTCCACTGTGTGGTTCCTGGGATCTAACTCAGTTTTCTTGGCAGCAAGCACCTTTACCTGCTGAACCATCCTCCTGGCTGGTAAGGTACTTATAAAAGAGAAATAATCTTATTCCAAAGGCATATCTTTATAGTGGGCAAATCCTCCCCATCCTTCCCCTGCCCCTTCTCCTTCCCCCTCCTCTTCTTCATATTTCTTTGGGAAGCAGTTTCCTCAGTTTGGCATAAGGAACATCATAGAGAGCCTCCCCTCCCCCCGTTTATCTTTAGGGAGGACAAGAACAGGGAGGGTCAGAGAGACCTAGATTCTAAAGCCCTGGGAAGACTTCTAGTTTCTGATAACTCTACAGGCTTTGCCCTGGGAAGGAGAGGAGGAGGCTGCTGCAGCCTCTCTTAGCCAGCATTGCTTAGACACGTGGACGGTGTAGGTCCACGACCAGCAGAAACCGAGGCCGTGCTTTTTTGAGCGCTCCTGACTTCTGAGCACTTGTCATCCCTGCTTCTAGTCCCAAAAGCTCTCACCAGGACCTAGGGGGACCAGACAGCTCCCAGAGACTTCCAGAGACCTCACAATCTGTCCTCAGGAAGGGCTGTTAGCATGCACATCCTCCAAGCTTACAGGTGTTTGTGTTGTGCCTAGTTCTGTCAATGAGAGAGCCCAGTGGCCCTGCCTTCTTAAGCCCAGGCCAGGGATAGCAGAGTCAAGGCCCTTCTGTGCAGAGGGGGAACATCGCAGGGTTGGGGACACACATTTCTACTCTATCGCTATAAGGTTGGGGCCTCACACACTCTTGACAGATGTTCCATCAAATACAGATTAAAGCGTAAAACCTGGTTCTGAAACAGTCAGCGGTATGTTCTGTAACAGCCACCCTAGGTCAGAAGACAAGGTGAGCCAGGGAGCCAGCAGGATGCGGGAGACAGCTGATGTAGAAGGCAGAGCTGCTGCAAAGGTGTTTCTCCTTTTGACTAGGGAAATGGTGAGTATCACTTCCTTAGCCAGTCAAGACGAGGGACAGACAGCTGCACTCCAAAAGTGACCCACAAGCAGAGAGCATCTAAAGACAAGGCATCAGGTATAATTACCTTTTTTTCACGTGTAACAGATTCCCAGTGTTTAAAAGTCTGCTTAGGTTGAGACTTGAAATATCTAAGTATTGCAGCGTGGTGGCGAGTGTTCATATCAATTTGACCAAATCTAGACTCACCTGGAAGTCAGGCCTCTGGGCATTCCTGTGGGGGATTATTTTGACAGTGTTAATTGATGTGGAAAGACATCTTAACTGCAGGTAGTACTTTTTCCCTCAGCAGGGGATTTTGGACTGTATAAAGTTGAGAAAGTGAGCTGAGCATGAATTTATCGCTCTGTGCTTTCCACCGTGAAGGCAATCAGAAAGCTTCAAGCTTCTGACACTTTCATTTGCTGTGATGGACTCCACCCTCAAACTGTGAGCCAGAACCAACCCTTTCTCCCTTAAGTCACTTTTGCCAGGGAAGGTTAGCACAGCAGCAGAAAAAGAAACTAAAATATGTAGACGTGGGTACCATGGCCTCATATCAAATGGTTTATCCCTTCACAAAGTATTTCATATTTAGGGCTACTGGTTTTGCACAGTTCAATAATCTGTAACAAATATGAAATATTTCTTAGCTTTACAAAAACAAGAGTAATTTAAAAAGACAAGACAAAAACAAAGCTGGGACCAGACGCTGGGAAAAGGTTCCATCAATAAAGTACTCGCTGAATAAGCACGGCGATTTGAATTCAGAGCCCCAGAATCCACAGCAAAGTCAGGCACATGTTGTAATCCCAGCACTGGGGAAGCAGAGGCAAGAGGGCCCCAAGGCTTGCTAGCCAGCCAGTGGAGTCAAATCAGTGAGCCTCAGGTTCAGTGAGAGACCCTATCTCAAAAAATAAGGTGGAGATCAACGAAAGAAGATGCTTGATATCACTTCTGGAGTGTACACACACACACACAATTAAAGTTTTTTGAGAACTAGGAATAAATAAGTTAAGGAATTAATGTTGGACCTAGGGATGTGGCTCAGTTGGAAGGGGGCTTGCCTAGCATGCACAAAGCCCTGGGTTCTAATCCCAGCACTGCATCCACTAGGCATGGTAGCACACACTTGCAATCCCAGAACTCAAGAGATGAAACCAGGAGAATCAGAAGTTCAAGGCCATCCTCAGCTACATAGCGAGTTCAAGGACAATCTGGGCTGCAGGAGACTGTCTCAAAAACAACAAAACAAGCTAAGTCATAAGAATATGTATGACTGTTCTTTTCTCTTATATATTCTATGAGTTTTTGAAAATGGAGTGAAAAGGTAGGAAAGTAATAAGGGGATCAGCTGGCTGGCATCCCCAGGGTCTCATAAGTGTGATTGTACTCAGTCCTCCTGTTCTAGTTGGCTTTCTGTTGCTGTGGAAAAAGCCATGACCAAAAGCAACTCGGGGAGGAAGGGGTTTACTTCACCTTTAAGGTTATAGTCTATTGTTGAGGGAACTCAGAGCAGGAGCTCTGGCAGGGCAGGAACATGAAGCAGAGACGGTGGAGGAATGCTTACAGGCTTACCTCCAAACCTCTGGAGCTTTCTTATATAGCCCAAGACATTCTGCCTAAGGATGGCACCGCCCACAGTGGGTTGAGTCCTCCTGCATCAATTGGCAACCAAGAAACCATTCCCACAGACATCTTCACGGCTAATCTGATAAAGGCAATCAGATCGGAGAGACTCAACCTCCCAACATTTACATGGGACATGATTTATTCCCCCTGGCATTTTCAGATAGAGCAAAGTAAAGCTTATGCTGCCTAATTTCTTGAGATCACAGAATTGGGATGTGAATGAATCTGGTCTTGAATTCCGGTCTTTGGACTCTGGAATCCATGCCACTCCTACTTCCTCATCAAAAACTGTATAATCTCCTGATGGTAAAACAGCATCTATGAGAAGGAAAGACACCAGCCCCCTCCTGCTAGCACCCAGAAAACTCTGGCGAGTGACCGTGAGACAGGTGGGCTCAGGGAACTTGGTGCTTATCTAGAATGACCACACATTTGAGAAATCCCCAGATAAGAGCTCAGAGAAATTTGAAATCTGCAGAATGCATCCAATCTTGCTTTCTTTATCACCTCTGTAGGAAAAGCTCTCTCTCTCTCTCTCTCTCTCTCTCTCTCTTCCTGGTGTTTTGAGACAGGGTTTCTCTGTAGCTTTGCAGTCTGTCCTGGAACTAGCTCTTGTAGACTAGGCTGGCCTCAAATTTACAGAGTTTCACCTGCCTCTGCCTCCTGAGTGTTGAGATTAAAGGCATGTGCCACCACTGCCCAGCTAGGAAAAGCTTTTTAGGTCTTTAAACCAGTTATTATTTCCGAGTTACAAACTAACCCCAGACTTAACCCCTTGAAGCAACCACACTGGTATTTTAATCCTTATTTTGTGGGTCTATCCTTTGGTAATAGTATAGCTGGATTATCTTCATGTGGTGTTTCTTGTGGTTACAGCCAGATGTTAGCTGGGGCTTCCGTGAGCTGAAGGCTCAGCCATATTGGCTATGCAGAAAGCCCTATTCACTTGATTGACAACTAATGTTGACTGAATGAGCTGTCTGCTAAGAACACACATATGGCTTTATACTTGGGAATCCAGCTCCCTTGGACAGACATCCCCAAAGGACCAGGCAAGACCCTCTATGACCTGCTTCAGAGTCATGCTGCATTGTACGGGACACACCTGAACCAGCAGACAACATTCAAGGGGAAAGAATCAGGCTTCCCCTGCTGCTGGAAGAGTGGCAAGGTCACATTGTACAAGAATGCGCCGGGGTGAGAAATACCATTTGAGCTATTTGTGAATAGAATCAAATCTGCCTGTCATTTAATCAGTGCTTCCCAATGTCTGCCACCCTATAGCGCATGCGCCTTAATGTGTGTATGGTTGATGACACACCGACTAGAAAACTCTGACAGTTAACTCTCCATGACAAAGAACGCCAGGGCACATTTAAGAGCAAGATCTCCTACTCATCAGGGCAGCTCTTCAGCCAAGGGGGAAGAAAACCCCAAGCACTGCTCCCTCCCCACTACAGATATAGCTGCTAGAAGGCTTTTGTGTGCAAAAGCTTTGAGATGGTTTATCATCTTATCTTCCTGAGACATTAAAGGAGAGAAAACAGGCATCTTCATGTGCAAGTGGTGCCAATCAAAAGAATAAGAACTGCAATGATTGAATCCTTTGAATACACTTGAGTTCACCGTGGTGCAATGATTACAAAACAACAATGACAATTACTGCAGCTCCAGAAATTTCTAGACACTGATCATCCAGAAACTAGAATATACAGAATCCATCCTCCCCTTTTATATGACATGTCACTGTATGGTAGTTATCAATATGCGACTTGGGTCCCCCACTCCGCTCATCTTGGTGACACTGGTCCTGGACCCAGTGAACATTTGTCTCACATTGCTTTTTAAAGAAGAAAGTCTTGGAGGCCATGGTAGGACTTTCTCTTTCCTGCTCTGATGGCTTTCCCGCTGCTTGACTGTGGTGTGACTAGGGCCAACAGTGTGGAGGATGCCCTCAGGGATGTTGCTCAGGGGCGTGGCTGCAAGCAGCTTCCAGATAGGTTCTGTCAGTCTCCCAGAAGACTGCTTCCCCCTAGTCACCGTTGGCCAGAAGAATATCAAGGCACTTCTCCAGTGCCTTCTGGCCAGTCTCCCAAGCCTTGGGAGTGCAGAGGCCCTCTTCCAGGCTCCATCTCCTTGAGCTCTGACTCAGTTGTGCAAGTTAGTGGTTGTTTCCCATAGCCAATCTCTTGTTCTGTTTGCTCTGTGGTTTTTTGTTTCCCGTTTGGACACATAATAACTCAATTAGGCTGTTTTCTGTTGTTTTGTTACTTTTAAATTGCTGTAAAGAGACACCATGACCAAGGCAGCTTATTAAAACAAAAAAAAACATTTAATTTGGGGCCTCATGGTTCCAGAGGGTTGGAGTTTGTTCTGGCTCCTGGCTTGTTTTATGACAACTCCACACAGGCTGGAGTTATCTGAGAGATGAGAACCTCCGTTGAGAAAATGCCTCGGAAAGACTGGGCTTCAGGCAAGTCTATAAGGCATTTTCTTAATTAGTAACTGATGGGGGAGGGCCCAGCTTCCTGGGGGTGGTGGTCCTGGGTTCTATAAGAAAGCAGGCTGAACAAGTCACATAGAGCAAGCCAGTAAGCAGCCCTTCTTCATGGCCTTTAAAGGAGCTCCTGTCTCCAGGTCTACTTGTGTTTCTGTCCTGACTTTTTCTGATAATAAACAGTGCTATGGAAGTCGTAAGCCAAATAAGCCCTTTCCTTCCCCTTTGCTTTGGTCCTGGTGGTTCATCACAGCAATAGGAACCCGCACTAGGACAGAATTCCATCACAGTCATGGCAAGGAGCATGGCAACAGGCACGGGCATGAGAGAGCATCTAGGAGGCAGAGAGACAGAGATGACTGGAATGTCATGGGCTTTTGAAACCTCAGAGCTCACCCCAGTGACACACACCTTCTCTACTAGGGCCATACCTCCAAATCCTTCCCAAAGAGTTCTACCAACTGGGAACCAAGCATTCAAATACATGAGCCTATGGGGGTGGGGGTGGGTTATTCTCATTCAAATACCTACAGTTGCTGTAGTATAAAACCCACATCATCGTTTTGGAGGCTGGGCATTCGGATCAGATGGCCCCAGATGTTTGCTCTCTCTGGTAAGGACTCTTACAGGCATGTCCAGATGTTTGTCTTCTAGGCAGTTGTGAGCTTGTCAATTCGACAGTTAAGATCAGCCATCACCAGTGCATCTGGTGGCAGCCTGACACCCAGATATAACACTTTGAAGCCACCCCTTGCCACCCCTTGGCCCTGGTGCCTCAAAATCATCTCCTAATGCAAATGTATTCAGTATAATTCCAAAAGTCACCATCACTTTAAATAGCTCCAATGCCATTCAAAAATATAGGGGTAGCATTTCTTCCCAGCCTCAGCTACTGTCCTAACAGAGAATCCCTGTAACACCGAGAAACAAATGCCATCCTTCTGGCACAAACAATGGCACAGGGCACTCATTCACATTCCAGAAGTGAATGTTTATGATGGCGGGAGCATAGCAAGAAACAATCTGAAGAAAGAAAGACCGAATCCCAGAAGGACAAAAAACAAATCTCGCGGCTCCATATATGGCATGTGTGACTCGGAGGGACTCCCGAAGGGCTTGGGGATCTCCACCCTCCTGTTCTGCCGTCTCTAACACACATGGCCTCTCTCTTAGACTAAATCTACTTTGTAAATGCAGTTTTCCTCAGCAATTGTTCCATAGTTCTGGCATAGCCAACATCCTGGGGTCACTATTCCAACTTAGGTTTCACCTCCTCAGCTTTGTGCAATGGACCCTCTTAGCTTCCTTGCGTGGAATCTGACCCTGCCACACATTGCCTGTCTTCGGTGATCTTCTGGAAGCTTTTAATAGGCCTCCATGACACCCTCACTGTGACATCTTTCATGCTTTGTGAACAGTGCTGCCTACTTTCTGCTGCCAGCTCAAGGTACAGCCTGGTACCTCAGACCACAGTTGCTCCAAGTTCTGTGTTTTCAAGAAGGAAATACTTCATTTAGAGTCTCCTGCTTCAGAAACTTCCATGATTTTTGCTGGATGGAGCCATTCGTGGGTGAGGTGTTGCCCTCAGGGCACCTCTCTTATTGTTCTATTGTTAATCTCTAACAACTATACCTACTCACCCTTGTCACAACTTTAAATCTCTAAACTTTCCCTCCAAAATAGACATTTCTCATATCTTTTACCCTCCACTTGCTGCCCCCTCTCATTGTAGTGGTATGGGAGGTCCTTCTGTCTATGTGTTGCTTTTATTGGTTAATGAATAAAGAAACTGCTTTGGACCTATAGCAAGGCAGAACTTAGGTAGGCAGGGGAAGCTAAGCTGAATGCTGGGAGGAAGAAGGGCAGAGTCAGAGAGACGCTATGGAGCCACCGCCAGAGTCAGACATACCAAAACTTTGCTGGTAAGCTACTGCCAAATGGTGATACACAGATTAATGGAGATGGGTCAAATTAATATATAAGAGTTAGCAAATAAGAAGCTAGAGCTAATGGGACAAGCAGTGATTTAATTA
>LOJH01055448.1:634-11255 GCA_001685095.1 Ellobius talpinus | reverse complement strand
TCATTAGATGCTGAAAAAGCCTTTGACAAAATCCAATACCCCTTCATGATAAAAGGTCTTAGAGAGATCAGGGATACAAGGAATGTATCTAAAAATAATAAAAGCAATATACAACAAGCAAACAGTCAACATCACATTAAATGGAGAGAAACTCAAAGCGATTCCACTAAAATTAGGAACAAGAAAAGGCTGTGCATTCTCTCCATATCTATTCAATACAGTACCTGAAGTTCTAGCTAGAACAGTAAGACAGCAAAAGGAGATCAAGGGGATACACATTGGAAACGAAGAAGTCAAACTTTCACATTTGCAGATGATATGATAGTATAAATAAGTGACCCCAAAAATCCTGCCAGAGAACTCCGACAGTTGATAAACACCTTCAGTAATATGGCAGGATACAAGATCAACTCATGAAAATCAGTAGCCCTCCTATATAAAATGATAAAAGAGCTGAGAAAGAAATCAGAGAAACACCATCTTTTACGATAGCCACAAATAACATAAACTATCTTGGGGTAACACTAACCAGATACATGAAAGACCTCTATGAAAAGAACTTTAAGTCCTTGAAAAAAGAATTTGAAGAGGATCTCAGAAAATAGAAAAATCTCCCATGTTCTTAGATAGGTAGGATCAACATAATAAAAATGACAATCTTAAAGAAAGCAATCTACAAATTCAATGCAATTCCTATCAAAATCCCAACACAATTGTTCACAGACCTCAAAAGAAAAATACTGAACTTCATATGGAAAAACCAAAAACCCGGGATAGCCAAAATAAACCTGTACAATAAAGGCACTTCCAGAGGCATCACCATCCCTAACTTCAAGCTCTAGTATGGAGCTATAGTAATGATAGCAGCTTGGTACTGGCATAAAAACAGACAGGTTGACCAATGGGATGGAATCAAAGACCCTGATATTAATCCACACACCTATGAACACCTGATTTTTGACAAAGAATCTAAAATTACACAATGGAAAAAAGCATCTTCAACAAATGGTGCTGGCATAATGATGTCATCCTGTAGAAGAATGAAAATAGAATAGATCCATATCTATCACTATGCACAAAATCCAAGTCCAAATGGATCAAAGACCTCAATATAAATCTCACCACAATGAACCTGATTGAAGAGAAAGTAGGAAGTAGCCTTCAATGCATGGACACAGGAGACCACTCGCTATATAACACCGGTAGCATAGGTACTTGAGAGCAACAATGAATGAACAGGACTTCCTGAAACTGAGAAGCTTCTGTAAAGCAAAGGACATGCTCAATAAGTTAAAATGGCAGCCTATAGAATGGGAAAAAATATTACCAACCACACATTGAAGAGAGGACTGATCTCCAAAATATATATTAAAAAAAACTCAAAAGACCTAGACAATAAAATACCAAATAATCCAATTTAAAAATTGGGTACAGATCTAAAACAGAGAATTCTCAACAGAAGAATCTCAAATGAACAAAAGGAATTGCTTAACATCCTTTGTCATCAGGGAAATGCAAATTACAACGACTCTGAGATACCATCTTACACCAGTCAGACAGCTAAGGTCAATAGCACTAATTATAGCTTATGCTGGACAGGATGCAGAGTAAGGGAAACATTGCTTCATTGCTCTGGGAGTGCAAACTAGTACAGCCACTTTGGAAATCAGTATGGCAGCTTCTCAGAAAATTGGGAATCACCCTACCTCAAGACCCAGCAATACCACTCTTGGGCATGAACCCAAAGATGCACACTCATACTGCAAAGACATTTATTCAGCCATGTTTATAACAGCATTATTCATAATAGCCAGAACCTGGAAACATCCTCAACTGAAGAATGGATAAGGGAAATGTACATTTACACAAAGGAGTACTACTCAGCAATCAAAGACAATAGCATCTTGAAATTTCCATACAAATGGATGGAACTAAAAAGCAACATCCTGATTGACGTAACCGAAACCCCAGAAAGATAAATATAATATACACTCACTCATAAGTGGATATTAAATGTAAAACAAACGATAACCAGCCTATGGTCCATGACCCCAGAGAAGCTAGGTAACAAGGAGAACCCTAAGAGAGACATGCATACATGGACCAACCACCCGCCCCCAGAAAGGGGAAATAAATAAGATCTTTTAAGAAAGTTAGGTGCATGGGGAGAAGAAAGGAGGGCATAAGAGAGGGGGAGGGGAGAGGTGGATATGAGGGAACAGGGTGGTCAAGATGGGGGAAGGACAGAGAGGGAGAGCAAGAAACAAGATATCTTGATTGAGGGAGCCATTATGGGGCTAGCAGGAAACCTGGCACCAATGAAGTTCCCAGGAATCCACAAAGATGACTGACTCCAGCTAAGACCCTAAGCAAAAGTGGAAAGGGTAGCTGAACTGGCTTTCCCCTGTAATCAGAGTGATGACTACCCTAGTTGTCATCATAGAACCTTCATCCAGCAACTGATGGAAGCAGATGCAGAGATCCACAGCTAAGCACTGAGCCGATCTTCTGGAGAGAGTCGAACAGAGAGAGGAGCAATAATATGAGGAAAGGGGTCAAGACCATGATGGCGATGCCCACAGAAACAGCTGACCTGAGCTAGTGAGAGCTCACTGATTCCAGACTGACAGTGGAGGACCTGCGTAGAACCAAACTGGGCCCTCTGAATGTGGGTGACAGTTGTGTCGCTCAAGCAGTCTGTGGGACCACTGGCCGTGGGACCAGGATTTATCACTATTGCTTGAACTGGATTTTTGGAGCCCATTCTTTTTGGAAGGATACCTGCCTTAGCCTAAATGTAGGGGGGAAGGCCTTGCGCCTGCCTCAAATTGATGTGTCAGACTTTGCGGACTGCCCATGGTAAGCCTTACCTTCTCTGAGGAGTGGATGGTGGGTTGGTGTGGGGAAGGTGGGAGAGTGGGAGGAGGGGAGGGAGTGGAAACTGTAATAGGTATGTAAAATAAGAATAGATTGCTTTTAAAAATTAATATTAACCAATTAATTTTAAAAATTAAAAATAAAAATATTCATTATGTATATTCATTATATATACAAAGCACTGTATTATATAAGAACAATTTCATTTAAGTATACATGTATACTGAACATATTCCCACATCCTCTCTTGTCTTTCTGTTCTCCACCTTCTTCCTTTTATTATCCCCCTTTGCCCCATGCAGTTTGGCTTCCACTTACATGTCATATACATATGTGATTTTGTATGTGTACATAGTCAAGGAATTAGAAATTAGAAAAATACACGATACTTATATTTCTAAAACTGACTTAATTCACTTTATATGATTATCCTCAGTTGTACCCATTTTTCTGCAATTAACTAAATTTTGAGGGAGGAGGGTGAAAAAGAATTTAGCTGTGTATAAACCACCTTTTCTTTATCTCCTCCCCTTTTGTTGGACACCAAGGATGATTCCATTATTTAGCTATTGGAAATAGGGCTATAATAAACATGATGTGAATGTATTTTTATAATAAATTAGATTCCTTTAGGTAACTACCCAGGAATGATGTAGCTGGGTCAATTTTCAGTTTTATTTTGTTCTGTAGATTTTTCTCTTTTTCTTTCATTTTTATCCTTACAAGTATACATGAAGATAAATATATAAATATAATTTTCCGAGTCTGTTTATGTTATTTATATTTTAATGTTTTAAAGATGATTGATTGGGCTGGTTATATTTATATTTTTAGGAATACACACAAATACAACAACAATTAAAGAAATAGAAATGCATGAGAAAGGTTAGAGGGAGGAACGTGAAGGGGAAAATGATGTAATTAAATTTTAATTTCAAAACCTTTTAAAAATGAATTTAAGAGAAGATTTCATGAGTGCAGTCTCCCTGTCCTGCATGGATAACACTATCTCATAGCAACTGTCCTGGTCTGAGCTTTCACTGTGGCTGGACTAGCACACATTCCCGCCAGTAGCACAGTATCTTAACACTCATAAGGATTTCTTCTTGGCATAGGCGCACTATGAAAATTGGTTCTTTTCATTTCCAAATACTAAGAACAATGTGTGCTCATCCTTTAGTGTCCGTCTGTCTGTTTGGTTGGTAGATTAGTTGTTTTGGTCACTCCAAAGCTTTGCACATGCTAGGCAAATGCTCCACAACTGAGGCACATCCTTAACCACCACCCTACTGTTTTATAAGCTCTGATGTAATTCCACTGGGACCCAGAGCTTACTCTTATTAATCTTTAAACAATTAGATAGTTATAAAATATTCCTCATGCAAGATACAAATAGCCATCAGATTTAAATTATTGCTGTAACTGAAGCCTCTGATTACAATTGACAACAGTTAATTGTGTGTTTCACAGACTCTGGTAGAGTGGGTTTCAATGTTACTAACACGTAACATGGTAAATAATTGAGGCAATAGCTATGCTGATGACCTTGAGCTGCTCCTTATGCACAGTACACATGCATCGAAACGTCACAGCATCCTATACATGTGAGCAATTACTGTGTACACTAGAAACAAAAGCCTTCCTTGAATTTTTGAGGCTTTGTAGCATAGGTAGCAGGCCCTCTCCACTGTTCTTTTTACCCTGGAAACACCTTTTCTCAGGATTCATCTCATATTATTTTATTTTATTAATAAATATATTTCCTCCATTTAATTGATTTCAGCAGGATATCTGTTTAAAACAATTAGTCCTCAGTGCTTCCCAGAAGCAAAAATAAATAATAAATAAATAAATAAAATACATCAACAAAAATCTTTCAATTTTGTTTCTATAAAAATTTCCTGAAGAACAAATTGGAAAACACAAAATGATTATCTGTGGAAATCATTGTCATCTTTCACTAAGATTAACCACAATTTATAGAATTTGGGTCTTGAATTAGAAACATTTGTGCAGTTCTATCTGCCCTACTTCCTAGGTGATCACATAATACTGAGAAGGAAAAAGAAAATTACAAGCATGAACTTGAAAAAAGACCCAGGGAAACTGACCCAGTATGAAGACAGCACCACAGCCTAGGCTTCTACAGCACTGTGCACTGATTAGTTAAGCAATATCAACAAAGCAACCACTGGCAGTGAATTTCCACTGAGGGAAAAGGACTGGTTCCTATCCCTAATTTCAACTACAATAAAGATGCAAGTGCAGAAGAAACATTTGCTGACAATTGCAGGGGAAAGGATGAAGTCAGAAAAATACCATTTCCCTCACCAGTATAACAAATGACCCAGACAGCAATCATTACTGGGTACCAGGACCTCTCAGTGAAAGGTCAGAGGTAGCAGAATATTTATAGTCTCTCATATTGTCCCACAAGTTGCACATGAATTAAAACAGAAAAACACACTTTGCAATGGAATAATTTCACATTCAGAACCTTAATCAAATGTTCACATTGACATCACTACTGTGAAGTGATGTGATTGTCAGTCATCTCTGTGTGAAGCAGTAAGAAATGCCAACAGCAACTGTGAGGTATCTTTAAAGACCCAGCTTGAATCTAATCATAAAGAAATAATTTTAAAATTTCAGAATAAAGGACATTTTACTAGACATTATGTCTGTGTTCTTCAAAAAAAAGCCAATGTCATTAAAATCAAATTAAAAGCCAAGAAGATGTTCCAGATTAAACAAACCCAAAATGGCATAATTAAATGTGATGCAAAAACGTTGGTCTCAAATTTTTAATACTTACGTAAAAGTTATGTAGATATGGCATAAAACTGAATTAACATTACAGCTTAAGGGTGGTATAGGGTTTCAACAGAGGAAGTCAGGAAGAGAGGGAGGGATAAAATGGAGGTAAGGAGGAAGGGAGCAAAAAAAGGACAGACAGAAGAAAAGAAATGAAATTTGACAATTTGTTAATAATTGAATGAAGGATATACAGTAGTCTTGCATATGTATATGTTCTAAGACCTCCAGTGGATGCCCCAACCCTTGGATACTACTAAACCTTGCACACACTGTTTTCCCCTACATGTATACCTAGGACAAAATTTGGCTCATTAAATACAATAAGATATTAAATGCATATAAATTAGGACAATTACAGCAACTCTCTGTAATAAAATTTCTGGCATCATTTCCATTCTGTTTTAAGGCCATTATAAAGTAAAATAAGGGTTATTTGAGAACAAAGCATTGGGATATTATGTAGTCAGTCTAATAATAAATAGTCTTGATAACTGAAACCAGCACCATGTGACTGAGTGGGAGGATATGCACGATGTACACAGTGGACTAAAGAACAGCTTAGACCCTGGGTAGAATTGTAACTTCAGCAAACTATTCATGACAACTAACTCTCCATTTAGTGTTTCTCCATTCATGGCCATAGTTGACCATGGGTAACAGAAATCATGTAAACAAACACAGAGAAGGAGGGAGCCATTGTATAAATAACCTTTTTACTATAGACTTAAGATGATTTAATATTAAAAAAGTGGGAGGGAAATAAGATTGAAGAGAAATCATTTTCTTCTCTTCATTCAATAAAAATCTTCCTCTAAAATGTAACCTGACAGATGGAGACTGACTGCATTTCATAGTAAAGACTGATAGACACTGGAACATAATTTCTAAAAAGAGCTGTGAGAGCTCCTTGTGGAGAGATCCCATGACTGAGACTCGGTATGTGGCTGCCTGCAGTAATTTGATATCACAATCATTCAAGGTCAATGCCTAACCCAAAGCTGACATCTCAGTAACCCCGCCCACTCAGGAGTCACTGATCAATAATTTATGTCAAGCATATTTATTATCTTATAATTTGTTGAAGCATCTCAAGGATAATGTGGGAAAACGATATATTATTGATAGCCTGTGAATCTATTTGGGCTTCAAAATTTGGGTCAGCACACTGAAACAGTAGTTAAGTGTGTTGATATTGAGGGTTTCTCAAAGTAATTTAAAAGAAAAGCCAATTTTAATAGCAATGAGTTAAAGAATTAAATTTCCTGAAACCTAAAATCAGGGTTTTCTGTTCTTTTTATTGTCGTTTGTTTGATTGTTTGTTTTTGATGTTCTGGACTATTGATCCATTTTAGACTAATAATGTTTGTTGGGGATGTGTGTTTAGTGTCCTCATTGTTCTTTCATGGATTGGTTGCAAGAATACTATTTACTCTGACTATTGGCAAGATGTTAGGAGTCACAGGAGCTATCAGTGCAATTGCATATCTTAGACTTATAAAATGACAAAAAGTGGGGTGGTTGCAAAGAAAACTATGAAGCATAGTGCAAACTTAAATAAATGTTGGTTAATAATTTTGTGCATTCTTTATCATTTCCACTAAGTACAAACAAAGCATGAGACTGTCTAAAACTATTCAAAGTCACTACTGTGATTACTACAGCTAATCAATTTTTTAAAAATCTGAAAAAAAATAAAAGCACCATCGAGGTCCGTGACTTAAAAATATGAGAACTTAAACAGAAGTTCATGCTTCAGATCTGAATGACTAACATAACAAAAAAAGAACAATTATTATACTGAGTGATAATTCACTTATGCCCCTTCTTAAATGATTCATGGAGATGTTTAATAATGGCAGCAAAAGAACACTGAAATGACTAAATCACCTAAAGGATTTAATCCTGTGTTAAGACTTCCAAAGGTGACAATGTGTCTTGTTAATTAACAATTCTGTCTTTGGAAGTCTCTTCCTTCTGTCTTCACGTTTATTTTATGATGTGTTTCCTTATTCAAGCCTGGTAGGTAAATGTCTGGATATGGCATCTTATTAATCAGCATCAGGTTGTGAAGGTGAATTGTTAAGGATCCATCTTGGATTTTGTTTCCTTACTTCCTAATGTCTTTCTTACAATGGGATGGAGTAGCCTCTGGATTATACAACTCAGCAGTTTCAACACGGGCACTAAGAGTTTGCAAGGAGTTATACACATACCCTCTATCTCTCACCAACAACTTGGAAAGCTTATCAAAACACAGCTTTAGAAAAAAATCTATACATGTGGCTCCTGTATTTGGTTGTTCTCCTTTATTAAATTCTTAATCTTTTCAACACTTTTTCTTTTCTTCTGTGAACACTTAATGACAAAGTTTCTGAAAATACCATCAAATTTATTGACTGTAAAGCTGGGCATATGGATATCCACAGAAAAATTATAGTTTTCAACTGAAGTGCTAACTAAAAAGCAATTACAGTAAAAATTTATATGTAATTTACATTGCAGATGTTGCAGTTTGTCTACTTAGAAAGGTTTAAATATAAAGAGCATGAACATAGAGAAGGAAAAGGAGAATTCCAAGTATGTTGCAGATAAAGGTGTCTTTGCAAGAGTGGTCATTCATTTTAATAACTATAGTTACTTTGTTTGAAATAATTTTAAGTAAAGAACATAATCACAAAGTTCAAAGAATATGAATCCCTCTGTCCCATCCTATTCTGTGTGTTCTCCCACCTCTTTACACTTCATGGTAAAAGCAATTGTTACGTCTACACAACTTTCCTAAAATTTTTCTTCATTAAAAAAATCAAATAAAAATACATGTGGATTTACCTCCCTCCATTTTGCTCAAATGGAAATATGCTATGTTGGTGCTTACTAATTTGTTTCCATTGATTATACCTTAGATTATTTACTGAGCATCATTGATGTACCAGATCCTTATAGAAAACCATAATGAAATGCATAATTAGTCTACTCCTAACCTTGCATCTCAGTGATTTATAAATTGTCATAACTAAATACCATTATTCCTTCTAATGAACAATATTACAGTTACTGAATCACACCTGTAAACAAGAATCTATCAAAAGAATTAAAATGATGATGAAATAGACGATCAAAGATAAAAAGTAACCTTTAAGTTGCTTATTCAGTAGATAAGTTCCAGTCTTATAAATTGTGATACATTAATGCAAATTTCCACCTGATCATATGAGCCCAATGAATGTAAACAGCAAAATGCTTCTTCAAGTTTCATGCCCCTCAAAATATGATCAAAAACCTAACCAAGTGTGTTTTTCTTGTATTATTAGAAGTTGGTTTTATTTGGGGGCATGAGTTTAATCCCCAGATTTTCCTTTTATAAAGGTATGTGATGTTTTTTGTCTTGACAAATATTCCTATATCATGCAGAAGAACCAAAATAACTCATCTTTACCATTCTTTGCAACTATAATCATTGAAAGAGGAATACTTGAAGTATTTTAATGAAGACTTTAAGTGTATAAACTTGTTCAATGTGTCTGTTTGTTCTTGATTCCCTTCATCTCTGTTCCCAAAATGGCATCAGAAAGAGCTCTATGAGAGCAAAAAGGATGAGAGTTCTCTGGGAGAAGGACTTAAAAGTGGAGGGAACAAGTTCATATTCAACTGCTCTGGCTGAATAGACAGGAAAGGAAAATAAGTAGAAGAGGTTTCCACCTGCAAAAGACATCATTCTCCCCATTTGTAAGAACTGTGCAAGTCACTGTGTAGCATATGCTACCAGGTAGAAACCATCAAATAAGAACAAATATGGGTGAGTCCTAAGAAAATTCTTTGGAAAAATGAAATCATTGGCATTGTAAAAAGCAGAAATTGTCAGTTTTAGATATAATCCTTATTGCACTGAATTATGTTGCCCTTTCTGTTAAATGATATAATCTCCAAACACAATTTTGGTTCTAAGGATAAGGCAACAGTCAAGAAAAATCATTTTTATTTGATTATTTTAGTGCAGCATCAGGCATAGCTTAGGGTAGTATAGATATTTACTCCAACAGGAGCTAAGTTGAACTTTCTTTGCATGCACTTTAGCCTTCTTTTTTGTTCCTCTTACCTACCAACTCTCAGGTCCTGCCACCCATTGCACTTCAAAAGCCATTGTCCCCATGGGCTCCTCTGCTTCCAAATTGTCTAGTACACTTAGCAGTATCCATTCATAAGCACCATCATTCCAGAAAGGCTTGGGGATTGCATAGCATAGCAGTCAAGAATACAGAATGTATCCAGTAGATGAGACAAAGGGTAGAATGTCCAGAAGAAAGCTCCATAATTGTTTCTAAAGTCATATGCTCCCACTGATCATGAAACATACCAGTAATTTTGCTGCAAGGTTCATGAAGTGAAAGATAAAGTGGCCACTCTTTACAACACTACATAATTTTTAGCCACTTAGAAAGAGTGAGCAGTAGATGATAGATAGATAGAGAGAGAGAGATGATAGAGAGAGATAGATAGATGGATGGATTATAGACAGACGGGTGGATGGATAAATAAATATGTATAGATAGAATAAAGAAAATTCAAATTGAAATTAAACTAATTTTCATCATGAATTCATTGATACTTTCCAATTCCAGCAATGTCACAATGTTACCTGGTTCTGAGTATGTTGTGGGTCTAAGAATTTTGACCACAGGCACCCTGTGTCATTTTTAATTGTGCTACCACTGGGTCTGACATATAGTGGGTAGGCAATAAATATTCACTCAAATGAACCAAATCACCATCAGAAGAGCAACTACCTGAGCACTGCATTATTCATTAGTAGAGGGATCTTGTGTATGGGTATTTTACTTTATTAAAATGAGGACATTTTAAATTATTAAGTGATTTGTAAACAAATTTCATAAAATATAAAAATTGTGACTATAACAATGGTATTATT
>LOJH01055446.1:0-11540 GCA_001685095.1 Ellobius talpinus | reverse complement strand
TTCCTTCCTTCCTTCCTTCCTTCCTTCCTTCCTTCCTTCCTCTCTTTCTATATGCCTTACTTTCTTGCTGTCTCCATGTCTGGATGGTGCCTGACTTGCTGCTTAATCTGGCAATGTCTCTTTCTTTCTTCCTCATTCTTTTCTCTTTCTTCTGTCCTCTCTCCTCCTACTTACTCTCTCTGCCCACGAGCCACACCTATTTCACTTCTGCCTAGTTATTCGCTTTTCAGCCTTTTATTAAACATATTCAGTGCCTTAGGCAGGCTAGATAAAACAGACACAACACATCTTTACATAATTAAACAAGTACAGCATAAAAATGTAATACATTTGCATAGCAAAAGATATTCCACAATTATCTATATATACAAATTTATAGCATTTATTTATTTATTTTACTTATTCATCTACTTTTCTGTTTTACTGACTACATCATGATATGTCTCAAACACACACACACACGTGCAAGTGAGTGAGAGAGAGCACAATATTACTAACTGTAATAATTGACTTCTTTGTTGATTTGTTTATAAAAGTGGTTTTTTTGCATCTTCTAGATGTGAGACTGACATCAACATTAATATAAATACCTTTTAAACATATTTGGGGACAATTTTTTATGTTGACCTTTTCTAAAAGAAGAGTTGTTGATAATTTCCAAACAAGTACTTTTTATTCATTTGGATGAATGTATTTTCTCTTGTCCTCTGATCATATAGTAGAATGGTACATATTAGTAGTGTAAATTGAGCAAGGGTAGTTTTCATAGTGTGGGAAGTCTATATTAATCAATGGCACCTAAATTCTCTTGGTAATTTTTAAAAGAAATCTGAAAATATCAAGCATAAGTTAAAATTTAGAAACTATAATGCAATAATCAGCAATATTCAAAGTGGTAACTAACCAAATTCAATTATTTCAAAAATAATTCCATTATTATGTGTCATTAGGCAATAAAAAATCCTGCAACAAAAATGTTTTTTTTGGGGGGGGTAGCCCTGCAGTCCTGAATTCAGGTTGTAGACCACACTAGCCTTGAAGTCAGATATTTGCCTATCTCTGTCTCTTGAGCACTGAGTTTAAAAATGTGTGCCACCACCACCTACAATTAGGACTCTATTCCCAATTCCTACATCATTTTATACAAGTGAATTTTACATTCACTAGTACTGGTGTCCTTGAAGGAAGCTTGTGGGAAAAAAAATCTGTGTTTCTGTTTGAAGTATCAAAAACTTACCACGAACAAATCTATTTTTGGGAATTGAAAATAATCAAGTTTCTTATTATGTAAATATCCATAGAATAAAATAGCTTTGAGAGAAACAGGAATTAGTGAAGATTATTAGGTAATCTTATGCTGACAGAAAAAAGTGCCATCTGAGCCAGGTGGAAGCAGAGATTAAGGATTCTCACTTGTGAATGAACTCAGTCATTTCAACGTCTATTTCATGAGACAGTAGATGTGTTTCCTTCTGCATTCACAGGCACAGATGAAGTATTTTAAGTTTATTGACTACCTGCATTTAATAATATATACTAGAAAACATTTTAAACAAATTCTTAATCATCCATACTATTTAGACATGAGATACATATTTACTATGTAAAATTAAATGAATTATTAAATTTTAATAATAAATAATTTTAATACAAATAAAATATGTTTTTTGGAAAATACTTGTTTCTCTTCATCTCTATCTCTGTGTGTGTGAGAGAAAGAGAAGAGAGAAGAGAAGAGAATATAGGTCTTTATAAACAGAAAATTTAGTTTTTCATTGCTGAATATATGAGCAATAATACAATAAATAGCTGGCAGTTTTTTAGAAAGAGCCATTAATAACATATTCATATTTGCTCCTGTGGGATGTTTTCAAGCTGTAAGGAAAGCTCAGTGCTCAGAAAGTAGCATATTACATAGTAAGATTCAGTCCTATTAAAACCTCAAACTTGAGACTAGGTTAGCTATGTGGCCAGTGAAGACATGCAAATGTGTGCATATTTACTTACTTGCTGCATTTTAGAATTCGATGTCATCATTAGTGACAAAAGACTGAACTGCTGTTGCTAGGACACAGAATCTGCATGAAGTGCAGGTGAGCTGTGAGAAAAGCTACAAAGTCTTTGGCTGCTGTGTGGTGTCTGTTTTAAACATGGAGAATTTTCTTGAACTTTCATGAATCAGATATTTGCTGCATTTTAGATAAATTCAAAGGAATCGTCCGTGAATGCTGGCATTGGGGCATTGTCTTAAAGAGAATGGGTGTGATGATAATGATCATGCTTACAATCATTTTCGTTGTGGAATTCATAGCTGGAAACTTGGGGAATGGATTCATAGCTGTGGCAAACCTTATGGACTGGGTCAAGAGAAGAAACATCTCTTCCGTGGATCAGATCTTCACTGCTTTGGCTGTCTCAAGAATCTCTGTGCTCTGGGTAGTATTCCTGGACTGGTGGGTTTCTACACTTTACCCAGCTTATTTGGTTACAGGATATATGGTGAGAATTCTTTATATTACCTGGACAGTGACCAATCATTTCAGCATCTGGCTTGCTACCATCCTCAGCATCTTTTATTTTTTCAAGATAGCTGTTTTCTCTAACTCTGTATTTCTCTACCTAAAATGGAAATTTAGAAAGGTGCTTTCAGTGGCAATGCTATTGTCTCTGTTCCTCTTGTTCTCAAACATCCTAATGATAAACACCAACATTGATGCCATGATTAAGGAAATTAGAAGAAATGCATCTTACACTTCGATTACAAGAACTTCTCTACAGTTCTTTAGGTTCCTCTTATTTCCCAGCTTTATATTCATATTCATCCCCTTCACTGTTTCTCTGATGGCTTTTCTCCTGCTCATCTTCTCCCTGTGGCGACATCTGAAGATCATGCAGCACAACACTAAAGGCTCCAGAGATGTCAGCACCACAGCCCACATAAAGGCCCTGCAAATGGTGGTCATTTTTCTTATGCTTTACATCTTTTTCTTTCTGTCTATAGTTGCAGTAGTTTGGACATCTGATGAGGAGAATATTCAAATCACCTTTTTTGCAAAGGCTTCTCTAATAACTTTTCCTGCTGTTCACTCATGTGTACAGATTCTGGGAAATAGTAAACTGAGACAGGCTTTGCATTCTGTACTGCAATGGGTGAGGTTCAGGTCAGACAAGAGACCTTCATATTTCTAGACCACTTAATACATTAGTTCATATATTCTATAAGAAATCAGTCTATGAGAAAGGCTTTTTTCTATATAGCTTTTATATTAAACTTTATAAAATTTTACCATTGTGTTTGGAAAAATTACTGTTGTATAGTATATGTCAGGTGGTTGTTTTAATATACTTTGATATGGAAGGATATTGATAAAGCATGATTAAACATAAAAAATCTTTATAGTAAATATAATATGAAGTTTTGATTAGTTTTTAGAATTTCAGATTATAAGTAAGTCTATAATATTATATATAATTTATATTTATAATATGCATGTGAGTTATGATATTAAAAAGAGCACTTCATTTGATTGGTACTACCATTCTGTCTCGAGGCATCCTGTTTTCTCTAGCCCATTTTGATTTTTCGAAATAGACCGTCCTCAAAGATGTACTAAAATCTCAAAAGTTTGCTATCAAATACAGGAAATGGCATCATGGACACAGATGACCCACAAAATCTCATACAATTGGTTGAAGAACCAAGACCTATTAAACAAGTGTCTGAACTCTAACAAACACTTGTGTATCTTTAAACCAGAATTGATGCACTTGAAGAAAAAATATACAAGCTAAATCAGAAACACAAACACTGGGATAATATATTGAAAATTTCATGAATGCTTCTTATATTTTCTAGACACACACACATACACAAAAATTAAGAGGGATTGATTTTCACTTTTTCTTATGCAATTGCTACTGCTATTATTTTTGATTAAAATTTGGATATACTTTGTGCCTTACTGAAATTTAGAGAGATAATGTTGGATCTGGTGACATTGACTGCATGGGCAACTATGAGTTTATAACATTAATCTAGGGAAATGCCAGGTATGTTATACAGGCTTTATAAATAAAGCTACTTTATACATATGAAAATTGAAGCTGATCTTTTAAAATATTTGCTTTAATTAATAGGCTTTGTATTGATTTTTATTCTTGATAATGCATTAGAAACTTATTGTTATAAAAATTTTTAATTAGTTAAATTATTTTAGGTTTATCTACCTCCCACTTCTTGATTTCAAATTTATGACTTCATATTTTATTAATTATTGCTATATGCATACATATATATGCATATATGTATATATTTCTGAATATACAAATACAACCTGCTCAGTCTGTATAATGTTACTTGTATGTTTCTGGACTGACCATTTGGTACTGGATAATGAAATGGTGTGCTCTTCACTGAACAAGACTCCACTTTCAGGATTTCTTAATTTTCTATATTTCTTTGTTGAGGGTTGAGGCCTCATGAGCTTTTCTCTGCCTACTGTGGCATGTCTATTGTTATTTTTCTTGTCCAACTTGTAATTAGGCAGTCAGTGAGATATTATAGGTGTAGCTTCTGACATTCATAGAAAACAAGAGTCTCAGCAGAAACTCCTTTATGCTTTGGCTCTTACAGTCTTTCTGGACTCTCCCACAGTGATCTGTGAGCCTTAGTTTCAGGAGCTGTTTTGTAGGTATATCATTTGAGACTGTGTTCAACAACTCTGTATGTTGATTGGTTGTAGTTTTCTGTAGCAGTCACTGTCTATTTCTTAGAGAAGTTCCCTTGATGGATAAAATTGATGATTATGTATGAGTAGAAGGACAGCTCTTGATTCTGGTTTAGTAAAGTAGCAGTTATAGGTTCTTCCCCAAGATTCATGACTTCACTACCCCTGGGTTGTGAGTTTGGTTTCCAGTACTAAGCAGAGTTTTTCCTCATGTTAAGTTGTCCTCCAGTTGAATTAGATGCTCTTTGGTAACTGTCAAGGCATGCTTGCCACTGCACCCTTAGAACTATTGTGCTATGATGGCCATTATTGTAGTTCATAGGTATCATAGCTATAGTGAACAGTTTCTTGTTTCCATCCTTTAAAGCTTACACAGCACCTTTCAGTACTATGAAAGCTGGTCTTCAGAAAGGTGGCATGCAGATCAGCTCCAACACAGGGTTCTCTGGGCTCTGCTCTTCATGGTTGAGCATCTTTTGGATGTATGCCTTAGCAGTCAAAGACATTACAAGAAAATCCACAGAAACAACTAGCCTGGAACATAGGAACTCACAGATTCTGACAAAACCACCAGAGAGCCTTCATGGGACCAACCTAGGCCCTCTACATATATGTGACAGTTGTATAGCTTGGTGAATTTCCAACAATGGGAGCAAGAGTTATCCTTAATAGGTTGGATGACTCTTGGGAACCTATTCCTCATACTGGATTTCATTTTCCAGTTTTAATACAAGAGGAAGTGCTTAGTCTTACTGCAACTTGATGTATTATTCTCTGTTGATACACATGGAGACTTACTCCTTTCTGAACAGAAGCAGAGGAAGACGGGAGAAAGGGGAGGATAGGAAGAGAGGATGGAGGGGAAACTGTGGCATAGTAGACAGTCTTTGGGTCTTGAAAGAAGGGTTGCCAACACAGTTCAAAAAATTTTATTTAAACTGTAAATGTATATTTATACACAAAATCATATGCATTATAGGAGTTTTAGGTACATATATAATAGTATAATTCCCCTTTCAGACATTCTTATTGTTTCCCTACACTCTTCTTGTTCTGTATTTACTGCTTCCCCCTCCCTAATTAGAGATACAAGTTTTTCTATTTCCCAATTATATCACTTGCAGTTTGCTATTCTCCTCTCCAATATAAATGGAGCCGTGAAACTTGTATGTTCTCTCTCTCAGATTCTGGATTCAACTCCTGTTCCCTGTACATGCAAAAGACTATGATTTGTGAGTCTACCCCTAAATAAAGAACCCTTTATTATACTAAAGAAACAAAAGTTAAAAATAAAAGAGTAGAGTTTAAAATAAAGTCTGTAAAGGTGAAAAATACACAGAGAATCTGGATACTGTATGATATTGTGTTGTCTTTGTATTGTTTGATGGCTGAGGAAGGAACAACAGCTGCTAAAAGACATTTGATAATAAATGCTGCTGGATTAATCTAACATACATAATTTGAAAATGCCATGATTTTAAAATTTAAGTCAAAAGATATGTTACTTTGGAGAAGATGTTTTGCTTTTGTTTCTACAGGAAAAGAGAGGCTGTAGAATTATTCTGGGTTAAGAAAAATCAGGTTTGATAAAAGAAGACCCCCTGGGAAAAAATCTATGATAGGAACAACTGGCCCAGATAATCTGACATTTCAGAGGACTTTTTTTTGAAGTTTCCTCTGAGTTCTATCTATATTGAGAACAGCTTCAAGCCTGCTGATTGAGATGATCAAGCCAAAATGAATATTACAGTCAGAACTTAACCATAATCCTAAATTTTCTTTAGGTCTCATAAAATTATCAGCATCCCCAGTCAGCAGGAAGTAGCCTAGAAAGCTAAAACCCATTCTCAAAAATATATTATGAATGTTTCTCTTTGTTTAAAATGTTGGTTACAAGATACTATGGATAATGGTCAGGAAAAAAGCTAAACAAACAAGATTAGATTCATAATTCTTGTTTAGTAAAGAAAAAAAAGAATGTATTGTGGAACAATGGTCTTATATCCCGTAAAGATTTGTCACTTGTATTGGTCAGTCTGCAGTCATAACCCGGACACAAAGGAAGCAAGATGAGAACGCCTCACTGACAAAAGGTACCAAGCTACATGGCTAACACAGACAAGAATTATGGATTAATTTGAGATATAAGATTAGCTAAAATATAGCTAAGCTATTAGTCAACCAGTTTATAATTAGTGTAACCCTCTTTGTGCTTCTTTGGGTTTGAACAGCTGTGGGACGAGGCAGGACAGAAAGCTCTGTCAAAAGCTCCCCCACCCTTGTATTCTGGCAATGACTCCTTTTTACTTTCCTGATTACTACAGTTATTCCAGGATATGTACATCAGAAAAGTTGATGCTAGGAGCCTTAGATGAGAAAGAAATGTGACATTTGTCTTTGTGAGTCTTAGCTACATCAGTCAATAGGATATTTTCTAGTTCCATCCATTTACCTCCAAAGTTCATTATTTCATTTTTATTTACAGATGAATAGCATTCCATTGAGTATGTACCATATTTTCCTTATCCACTCATCTGTTGGACATTTTGGTTGTTTCCATTTCCTAGATATTTAAATAGTAGTAGCAAACACAACTGTAGAAATATCTATAGAGTAGGATGTCAAGTCTTTTGTGCATATGCTGAGGAATAGTAAAAATGTATGAAGCTTTTTCAAAATTATGTGTATGGGGGTGCAATTGCCTAGAGGTCCTTTAGATACCAGAGGCATTGGATCCTGTGGAACTTCAATTACAGTTAGTTGTAATTTACCCTACCTAGGTACAGGGTACTGAACTCAGGTCCTCTTTAAGGGCACTATACTATTAACTGTTGGACCATTTTCCAGCCCTATACTCTTTATAAAATTAAATTTTTAATTAGTTTATAAAATAATTGGTTTTCATAAGGTTTATTTACTCATTCTTAGCTTGGTTAAACCACTACCTCTGCTCTTTCTCCACAATTCCCTCTTAAATCTTTATTTCCTGGTACCCCTACCCCTTATTTCTTTCTTATTTGTTGTGTTTTAGTATTCACTTCTATTAAATAATATAGGTTTATATGCAGCAGCATTTTCCATACATAGTTCATTTTCATTATACCTTTTATTATTCTATGGTTTCTGATCATTCTCCTACATGTTTAAACTTCTTTACACTAGTATTTTCTCTCTCTGTTTTCATTTTACCTATATTCTATTACACGCCTTAATGCATTTCCCTCCCTTACAATGACCCATTTCATGCTCCTTTGATTCCATATGTACACCTGGAAAGACACACAAAAATGTATTTGAAGCTAGGACACATAAGTGAGGAAGATGCAGCATTTGTTTGGGGATGGGAGGAGCTTAAGTGAACTCAGTATACTTTTTCCAGTACCATCCATTTACCAGAACATTTCATGATTTCAATTTTCTTTGCAGATGAGCAATGAAAAATTTGGTATATTAACCACATTTTCAGTTTCCATTATTGATTCTTTTCCCCAAACATTGTGAATTGAGTATCTGTGAGCCAGGATTACAAGTGTCTCTGTGTAAGATATAAGGCTCTTGCATATACATTCAGGAGTTGTATATCTGTCTCATAACACAGTTCTATTTCTAGGGTTTTTTTTAAAAGAAAAATTAAGATTGACTTCAAAATGGCAACATCAGTTTGCATTCCCATAGACAATATATAAATGTTTCCCTTTTCCTGCATCCAAACCCATGTTTGTTGACATTTGCACTCCTGACAATGGCCATTCTGACTAGAGTAAAAGTTAATCTTGAAGCATTTGTGAAAGCTAATCTTGGTTATTTATTTGACTATATCTGAATAAACTAAACTCAAGAGTCTCAGCACACCATGAAGAAATTTTCTGGATTGGATCATTTGAAGTAGGAAGACCAGTCTTAAATTTGGGTCATTTGAGCTCAGAAGACCAATCCCAAATAAGGGCCACATTCTTGAGTCAGTCTATATAAAAGATTATAGCTTTGTCTTCTTTTCAACACTCTCCCTGGAATGTTCAACTATCCTTACATTGAAGAATGCATTCCTTTCTGGCTTTAGAACATACTTTTAAGGGATTCCAAGATATACTGAAGACCAGCTGGAGACATCCAACTTTCTGGACTGAATAACAATCAACTTCTGAACTTTTAGTTAGGAAAAAACTGTTATTATATTTTAGCAACTTACTTATATACAATAATAGAATCCCAGACTTTAATAGTATTTGGTAACCATTTCACCATTTCTTTATGCTTCTGGATTCTACACATTAGTTAGTAGAGAGGCCTTGTAAGAGTAGCTTCTTTTCATTTCTTACTGGTTAAGTCTTGGGCACAAACCTTTGAATTAGTAGAAATAGAAATAGAAATTGTTTATATTAGAAGTGATAAGAAATGTTTGACAATGGTGAAAGCTTCAATAGTGTACTGACTACACTGAAGAAATTATATTTTAGTATTATTTAACATTACCTAATCGGAATTACAATCCCCATATAATAACTTTGTGTGACAATGAAAGGAATTAGAAGGAGGACTTAGATGCAACAGTTGCCATGATGCCTATGTTTGACCTCTTTATATGCTTTGCATATTGTGGTTTCACAATACTCAGCCCCCCTTTACCTTACAAGCTGTATTTTAGGAGCAAATGTTTCAGTTAACAATAAAATAATCATACAATTTCTGTTATAGCTTCAGAATTTATTTTGAGTAAAAGTCATCAAAAACACATGTTAGACTTTAGAAGGGAACACATACAGTTGCCCACAAAAGGAAGAGAAAATGTCATGTGTTAAAACTGCCACAGGTATTAAAGATTAGAATTTTGTTCTAGTTTGCATATGAAATGCCCTTTATAGACTCAAGTGTTCCATCACATGGTTTCCATATGGTAGTGTTGCTTTGGAAGGTTATGTACTTTCCAAAAATATTTTTAAAAATATATTTTTGCTGAACAATGTATGCCATTGAAGTTTGTAACTTGGGCCTACTTCCTATTCTCCTTCTCTGCTTGTTTCCTATGTATGAATAAAATGTGAACAGTCTCTTTCCTATCAGGCAAGCCTTCTGCTCCTGCTGCCAGTCTATTTCTTCTCCATAAGGGACTATATCTTCTCTTGAACTACATACCAAAATAAAACCTTTCTTTCCTAGCTTGATTTTTGTCAATGATGTGGGAGCCTCCTCTGTGTGCTGTGGTTGCCATAAATGAATAAAGAAACTGCCTTGGCCTGTTGATAAGGCAGAACTTGGGTAGGCGGGGAAAACTGGACTGAATGCTGGGAAGAAGAAGGCAGAGTCAGGGAGCCTCCATGGAGCTGCCAGAGTCAGACATGCCAAATCTTTGCTGGTAAACCACTGCCACATGGTGATATACAGATTACTAGAAACAGGTTAAATTAATCTAAGAATTAGCCAATAAGAAGCTAGAGCTAATGGGCCAAGCAGTGTTTTAATTAATACAATTTCTGTGTGATTATGTATGTTCTGGGATGCTGGGATGAACAAGCAGCTCTCCTTCTATATTTGGCACACGAACATGGTTGATTAAATGCATGTAAAACCTGAGAAAGCTTAAAACTTAATTCTAGACAAAAGAACAGAGTTAAGCATGGTTTGCTAGTGGAATTTTCTTGGATGGGATTTGTTTCCTAGAAGCAAGCCCAGGCATGGTTCCTCATAGAGAGGTTTTTCTGATTCAGTCTTAGCAAGAAAAAAGTGGCACCCTTTTAAAATGTGGCTTCCTGGGCCTTGACACCAGCACAAACTCCAGCTATGGAGCATTTTAATGGCATTTGTGGGCCCAATTTTGGTCAGGAGGAAAATAGCTGAGACCATGGCCGCTGTTCAGTGCTTCCTGCCAGGAAATGCAGCAGGATCAGGACTGCTGGGTGTGCACAGGCAGGAGAGCATGGCAGATTTCTGCTGCTATACACAGAAATATTTCCAGGCTGTGCATTGCTCTGCATGGCAGATTTAGCTATTACTTGGATAAAAAGGGTTTTGTGCTGCATGCTCATTCTTTGCACTAGAGTGCTGAGTGTGGCTCCTACCTGGTAGCCCCAGAGCCTCCACCATTTTAAAAGTGGAGAGAGATGGAGCAAGCTTCAAGAGCAGCTGCAACCAAGCTGCTTACCATTTTAAAAAGCTCTGCAGGACAGTAAATAATTACAAATAATGCAATAAGGACAGATTCAGACATAAAAAAACTCTAAATGAGTCTCAGTGTTGGATAAATGTACATAGGCTTGGAAGAGATAAAAAAGAGTATAGAGAGTTAAAAAAAGTTAATCGTTTTTTTTAATTCTTTAAAAAGACAGAGTTCAGATAGTCATAGATTAAAAGGAATAAAGAAAAATAAGTCATGTAAAGATGGACTATATACACAGAGAGTCTGGATTATGTATATTATTGTGCTTTCTTGAAATTTTTTTAATGTGAAGGAGCTAAGTACAGAGAGACATTTCATTGTATGGACTGCTAAGCTAAACCATCACATATATTATAAAGGTATCATGACTTCCAAATTTGGGTTTAAGGATATGTTGCTTTGGAAAAGAGGTCCCTATTTTGCTTCCACAGAAGATGAGAACCTGGATTGCTTCTGGACCAATATGGCTTCATGGAACAAAACCCCTGAAATGTTGCTGTGAGCACCCCCATGAAGAAAATACTTCACCCAACTGCTGACTGAAATGAACCTAGCACATAGGATATATCATGAAAAACCTGATTAACAAACTCCCAAACATCAGAAAGTAGTATGGACAGAACTATGCCCATATTCCCAAATATTGTTTATAATTGTTT
>LOJH01055444.1:0-11867 GCA_001685095.1 Ellobius talpinus | reverse complement strand
GTCTATAAGAGCTAGTTCTAGGACAGGCTCCAAAGCTACAGAGAAATCCTGTCTTGGAAAAAAAAAAGATCCAAAGCTGATATTTTTATAAAACCCAAAGCATGACAAATTGACCTAAACAAGATCCTGTACACAATAATTTGGGGACATCCAACATTCTCATTAGCTGATCAACTGGGTATTCTTCTTCATGATAGAGTTATAAAGAAAAAATTCATGATGGTGCACACCTCAAGGAGGCAGAGGCAGGCAGATAGATCTCTGTGAGTTCAAATACAGCTAGGACTACAGAGACCTTGTCTCAGAAGAAGAAAGGAGAAGAACGAAGAAAGAAGAGGAGGAGGGGGAAGGAAGGAGGAGGAAAGAGAAGGCGGCACTGGGCTAATAAGGCATCTTAGCTGGTAAAGACACCTACCACCAAGACAGAAGACCTCTGAATTCAGTCCATAAAGCCCAAATGGTAGGAGAGCACCAACTCCTAGAAATTGTCTTCTGACACATACACACCACAGCTAACCTTGCCTACTCTTCTACATGCAAAATAGATTTCTATTTGGCTTTTTAACAGAGTTAAGTACTGGGGCTGGAGAGATGGTGCAGCGGTTAAGAGCACTGGCTGTTTTTCCAGAGGTCCTATGTTCAATTCCCAGCAACCACATGGTGGCTCACAACCATCTATCGTGGGATCTGAAACCCTCTTCCGGGATAGTTGTACATGCAGATAAAGCATTCATATGCATAAAATCAAACAAAAAAATTCTTTAGTACTGGGATATGTACCTGTGAGAACCTGAGAAGAAAGGATTGAGCAGCTGCAAATTAAGTAGATACAGAAAACAGGGTTTAAGATTAAACAACCTAAAGTTAAACAGCTGGTAAACTACAGATCCAGGCAGGATTAATTGTATCTAAGGCATATCAATAGCAAGAAAGTTATGGGACAAAAAACAAAATGAAAGTTGAGTGTAGGATTTCACATCTGTAATCCCAGTACTCAGAAGGCTTGAAGCAGGATTTCTGAGTTTAAGGCCAGTCTGGTCTACATTTTTAAGGGAAAAAAACCTGATTCATCATGTTTAGCTATGTAGACAATACTAAATCAGAGAAACTCACTAAACTTTCTAGGAACTACAGACCATCATAAACCAAAGCACGTTTACATAAAGACCGCAGTTTTTATTCATCATTTTCAAATTGTCAGAGGACAACTTGCATGAGTAGGTAGTGGCCCACTTTTCTTTTATCTTTTGTTACTCTTGGCATGAACCTAGGACCTCATGTACATTGGCCAAATGCTCTACCACTTATCGCTTTAACACTATTTTTCAGGGCAGTTTTAGATTCCCAGGAAAAGTGAATATAACTTAGATTCTTTTTAAATGAATATTTACCTCCAAGATGAGATTAAGGTTTGTGGTGAGAGCTCGCACACGGTGAAAACCAGCAATCAGGGAAATAGGCAGGAATCCCTGCTCATCCATCTTTCTGCGAAGAAAGAAGTCCCGCTCCAAGTTCTCTGTGCTGAAGTAATACTCACTAAGAAAGGAGAGGACATGAGTTCATTCACTCATTTGGCAACATAGAGATATACCCACTGCTTACAACAACTGCTACCAAAATATTTTCCTATGCTTAATAATACCTACTATCTTAAAGGTTAGGAAAAATATACATATATAACACAACACAGGACAAATATGAGACCAAGCAAAAACCTGGTTAATTGACAGTTTCTCTTAGACACAAGCATAAACAGAATATTAATCAAAATTTAACACTATCTAGAATAACTTCACTTAAGTCTAACAAATTAAAAGCTAATTTTAAAATCCATTTGCTGATGTTGTTGTTTGGAATCCAGCCCTATACATGCTGGATAAGAGGAAAATCTACAGTCCTGGATTTTTCAATCAGTCAATCACTGAAAGATTCCATTACAAAGACATCTCCATCTGCTTCATTTAAACACTAAATAACAAAAGATAAACACGAGTTTTACTGCCTCTCAATTTATTTGCAGTTCGCAGTCACTGAGGAAAACAGTGAACTTGAGAGTGTCTTTAGTTCATACTCAAACATGAGGAACTTGATTTTGTCTTTTTAACCTAAACTGACAACATGATGACTTCTGGACCCTTTGCAACTAGCACACACCAAGTAAAAAAACACGGTCACACTTATATATCCATAAATATGCATAGCTCCTAGAAGCCCATGATTTGGTCCTCAGCACTTTGAAAACAAAGGGAAGAATGAATATAAAATAGCTAAGAAAGAAATATCAAAGACTTCATGAAGTCCATGGAGTAAAAATGCAGACAATGCTTAGATAACTCAGGGTTAGAAAAGTGTAGACCAACTTAACCAATCTCTAGACAGAAAGTAAGCAGATACTGTCAATATGACCAAAGACTATAAACCTCGATATAAAGATAAGAGACCCAAGAGAAAATATGTTTAATAAAAGAATTTGGAAATCATACATTTAATGTACAGCGGCCACATAATTAAATGAGAATAAGATTCTAAAGACAAAGACCAGGATCCCAGACAGGAGAAAGAGAAACCCATAGTGACAGTGTAGCTGGCAATCCTACAGCTTCTCAAGACCCGAGGAAGTTCAAGAGGCAGCAAGTTAAGAGAACACACACAATTTCACATTTTTTTTTAGTGTAAAACTCCATTACTAAGTACCTTTGGGTACTTAAGACAAATTCTAACCTGAAAGAACTAAGCATCTTTAAATAACAACTAGTTTGGGGCTATTACACTTGTGGGAGAGGAAAAGTTATCCTACCATTAAAACATAGGACAACTAAATTTGTCTTGTGTGATATTAAGTCAAAGTGCATCTTAGCAACATTAATAAATCATTTGCTCTTAAATAATGAAAAAAAACAAAGTTGTACATTCTGAGTTTTTTGTTTTTTGAGACAGGGTTTCTCCATAGCTTTGGAGCTTGTCCTTCAACTCGCTCTGTAGACCAGGCTGGCCTCAAACTCACAGAGATTCACCTACCTCCTCCTGAGTGCTAGATTAAAGGTGTGCACCAGCACCGCCCGACACATTCTGATTTTTATTGCACTTCAAATATCTAATCACAGTGCCTCAGAATCTTGAAACAACTGAGAGTACTAAACCTTGGACAGTATACTAGGCATTCATGCAGTCACAAGTTAAAATTGTACTTAGATGCAAATTCCTTAATGAGTAATAAGCTTCCCTTTAAATATAATCCACTGAAGACCAAACTACATAAGTAAATCTACAAATCATTATTAGCTATAGTCTTTGCTGGGTTACAAACATACAAATCTCTAGATCTGAATGACTAAAGATTCTGTCCGCCCGCCCACCAAAAATAATCAGTGTTAAAATTTAACCCAGTGTGATGACGAGCTAGCACTTGGGAAGTTGAGGCAGGAGTTTGAAGCAAGTCCCGACTCCATTAATGTCTATTACAAAAGGAAAAATAAATTAAAATAAAAACTTAAAATGTATTGATATAAAATTTCCATTTAAAGTGATTGAGACTATCCATTAGGAATAGTGAAGCATATTAATTTAAAATTTATTTCAGCTACCTATTTATTAAGCTTTGTTGGTTAGGGTGTGGTACTAATAAAACATACTTAACTCAGTTTTGTGTCAACCCTAACAAAAAAAAATCAAGAAGCAAGTTGCTCTGCACTCAGAGTCCATCTCATCTACCACCATGGCTACCAAAGGTACCTGGCTGGTGTCAATGAAGAAATTAATTTCTAGTTACAGAGGAGGATCCAGTTTCTTTTTTAAAAATGACTATTTTTTAGATGCTCATGCCCTTTCAGAAATAGTCCTTTTCCTTTACCATTCCAGATTTTTTTTAAAAAAAAAGATTTTATCCAGTTTTGTTATACAAGTCACTTGGTTTTTCTTTTTTTTTCCTTTTATCATTATAAAGATATCATCCAAATACACAAAATGTATATTTGAAACAAGCAGAGGGCTGGACAACAACTGTTATGGAGATGTCAGGTCTGAACTAAAACATTCATTTAATAGATGTCACAAAGAAATAACAACATAGGATAAAGAGCTTAAAAGATTAAAACATACAATATAGAAATCAATTGCTATAAAAAACTAAGACATTGGAAGTGCTTTTATCATTGTTATTTTTATATGAGACAGAGTTTTGTTCTGCATCTCAAGCTAGCTTTGAACTCATAGCAATTCTGCTTCAGCTCCCCAGTGCTGGAGTTACAGGTATGCACTACCACACCTAGCTCATTTACAAATGTTAATATAAATATCTATTTGCAAATGAGATAAATTTTACTTACTTTCAAATAATATGTAGACATAGTCTTTTTATGATATTTACTCATTATGCAATTATATTTTAACTATTCTAGGAAAATGACGAGAACATGGGAGAAAAATCTGTAGATATTTTGTCACTGTTTTCTAAGAAAAAAACCTCTCTTTTATTATTACACTTTTGGAACTGTGATAAAATAGTCAAAGATATAAGTTTGCTACAGACATACTTGTCTACACCAACTTACATCTGGCGCTTAATGTACTCTTTAAGCAGTGTCTCTTCCACAGGATATACCTGCACACCTGTGCCATCGTCGTAGTAATACATCATGCTGGTGTTAAGCTCTGTGGGAAATGGCTGATCACTTCTTTCCCTTGGCTCTCGATAACCATAGGAATAATCAAAGTTCACTGGACACAAAGTAAAAGAAAGGTGATCACAAGTTAAAAAATAAGTAACTCATAAATGTAAAGAGAAATCCAAAATGAACAAGTTCAAACACAAAACCAAATTTATTGGGAAACGAAAATAATTAGTAGAAACATTATCCTGAGTACAGTTCCTGGGTCCCATGTGGTAGAGAGGATCAACTCTGCAATTTGTCCTGATTTCCACATGCACACCATGGTACACTCACCTAAACTCTCTCTCTCTCTCTCTCTCTCTCTCTCACACACACACACACACACACACACACACACACACACACGCACGCACAGAAAAAACTAGCATAATACAGGGTAATATGAAAAAATGAGAAAATTTGCTAACTTTTTTCAAAGAACATCTAATTTAACAGAAAAAAAAATCTCATGTCATACATCTAGGGTTTCCTCGACCCCAGCCTCTTCCGCGGCCCCGGCCTCTCCCACGGCCTCTTGCAGAATCTCGGATGGTGCCACCCTCACTTCTCACACTTGATACTTCATCTTGATCATCTCTCTTTTCTCTATCCCGTCTCCAACCTTAAAATAAGATTTTTTTAACATTTAAATTTGCAATAAAATAATACAATCATCTCTATGAAAACATAGTAATTACCTTCCACCATTTTTTTCTCTTTGGATTTTATAGTATCTTTTATTTATTCTTTGATAATTTCAGTGTTTACAATGTATTTTGATTGTAGTCATCCTCTACTCACCTCTTTTGGATTTTTTTTTCACACAAGGCCTCACTATGTAGCTGGGACTGGCATTGAATTCATAGATTTGCCTCCCAAGGAATGGGGATTAAAGGTGTTAACCACCAGGCCTGGCTTCCCATGGTGGGTTCTCAGATAGTGTCTGACTATTCATTAAGTCCAGGCTGGCCTTGAATTCCAAGATCTTCCTGCCTATGACTTCTATGGTACAGAGATTATCAGGCAGGGTTTCTCTGTATCTCTGAAGCCTGTCCTGGAACTTGCTTTGTAGACCAGGCTGGTCTCGAACTCACAGAGATCCACCTGTCTCTACACCTCCTGAATGCTGGGATTAAAGGTGTGCTTGCCTTAAAGATTCTGTAGTAAGTAAATGAAACATTATAAAGACAAAGAGGTCCTCCGCTAAGAATGCACTGATATATATATATATATATATATTCAGTGCTCCAAGGCTATTGAATTTACATGTAAAACTCCTTCTGTAAGAAAGAAATACTACCATTTAAGTAAAAAGCTTTTGTTCTAAACAAGAGAAACTGAAAGCACACACACACACACAAATCCAGATAAGACACATGAAGAACAAGAGGAATTGGATCCATAACACACATTCTTTGTGTCCTGTCCATATCTGGCCCCCTCTGCCTCATTCTCCCTATATTTTTGTTTGTTTGTTTGTTTCTTTTGAGACAGGGTTTCTCTGTGTAGCTCTGGTTGTTCTGGATATTGCTCTGGGATTAAAGGTGTACACCACCACTGCCCAGCCCATTGTCTCATATGTACCACAAAATTAGAAAATAGCTAAAAGGCCAAACAAGAATATACAAGTAACCAATGAAAATAAAAAATGATGCTCCATCTGATTGGCCCTGAGGAATGAGCCACCTATCTAGAATGATAGGCATTCTAAAGTCTTATGATAACAAGTGCTTCGTTTTTTTGGTAATATAGAGCATTAACAGTGCTATTATAAGCCCTAAAATGCTGACCAAAACAGAAGATAGTATGTTGTGTACTATTAGTGAGAGTGAAAACATCAACTTTAAATTGGAATAATCCAATTAAATTATAAAAACAACCAAATTATAGATAAGGTTTTTCACCTAAAGCAAAGTGTAATACCAAACCAAATGGGGAGACATAGGACTACAAGCCCAGAGTGATGACATCTTTCTGTAATCCTAGCATGTAGGAGGCTGAGGCAGGAATATCACAAGTCTGAGGTCAGGCACATAAAAAGTGCCCAGCTAGACCCAGCTAAATAGTGAGATCCTGTCTCAATATAAAATAAGATATAGAATTAAAATGAAACCAAAATTGGACAAAAAGTTATTGACAGTTACACTGCTAAAATTCAGCTTTGTTAAGTGCCATAATTACACTAAGGTATGCAAGGTTAGAGATGTGTCTGCAGTTTACTCTATACAGCTCCAATGATAAGCCCTAAAACTATGTTCATTCGAATATCATGGCACTCTTGAAATGACACTTACTTCGTGTATCACTTTTCCTATTACTGTGAGCTGGCTTATTTGCTTCAGGTTGACATCTTGAGCTGTTCCGGGACCCAGGTCTTTCCTGGCTGTCTGGTCTCACATCATCTAATTGCAGTGGTACCCATTTGTGCTTATTAGCTTGAAGAAACAAAACAAAACAATTTCATGACAATGTACAATTTTTATTAAAGCTCTGCAATTTTGAAAGCACCCTAAATTTTAATTAAAGATTCAGCTGTCTTTAAATGGATTATCTGTAGACTACCAAAACCTTTTTCATTCTTACAGACTGATCCTTGATAAGTTTGTGTAGATACTTCAAGTAAAATAATAGCAAGTGAAAAGCCAGTAATTAAAAACAAATCAAACAAATATGCGAGGGTCTGGGAAGATAAGTTAGTAAAACACTTGCTGGCCAAGCACCAGGACCTGAGTTTCACCCCCAGCACCCACCTCAGATCAAGGTCTATGCCACTAACACTCAGGGATGAGGAGGCTGAGACAGGAAGATCTCTGGGGCTTGCTGGTCAGCAAGTTTCAGGTTCAGTAAGAGAACCCATCTCAAACAAGACAGAGAGCACTGGCCTCCATACACATATGCATCCACATCCAGATAAACACACAAAAACCATAAACAAAACCTTTGGTTTTAGAACACTGTCTGAAGCAACCATCTGTTCAGTCTTACTACTAAGTGGTTTCTCAAAGTTTGTGAGGAATAAGATGCTATTCTCTGACACTATATTTTTACAGTTATTATATTACAGCTGTTACAGATACAATGAAGATGAGAGAATATGGGCAAAGTGGATCTTGCATCTGAGAGGCTGAGGCAGGAAGAGGATTAAGTTCCAATCTATCCTGAGATACATGCCAAAAATCTAAAGAAAAAGCAAAGCAGTTGTGATGTTAATTCCTTTTCCTTAGGACAGGGTCTCATTATGTAGTTCTGGCTGTCCTGGAACTCTCTCTGTAGACCATGGTAGCCTTGAACTCAAAGAGGTCCACCTGCCTCTAACCAAGTGCTGAGATTAAAGGCATGCGCCTCTACTGCACAGCAATGCTGTTAATTTCAATTGTCAACATGAAGGGATTTGGAATCACAAAGGGAAAGAGACTCTGGGCTTCTCTATAAGGGATTTTTCTCGATTCTGTTAATCAAGGTGTGCCTCAATTAACAGATGCCAGCATGATTTTATGGGCTAGAGCATGGGAGGAAGCAGAGCAAAAGTTTCATGGCCCTACTGCTTCATGACTGGTAAAATATAGACAGCTGCCTCAAGATCTTGTCTCGGTGGCTGCCCTACCATGAAAGAAAATATCTTTTAATCATTATCCTAAATAAATCATAGCATCAGGAAAAGGAGGTAATCAGGGGTGGTAGCTGGTTCAAGCCTGTAATTCTAGCATGTTGGGTATAGAGGCAAGAGAATTAACAGTTCAAAGTCAAACTGGATCCATAGAATGACCCTATCGCATAAAAAGACAGAAGACGAGCATAGGTAGAGGGCAGGAAAGGAGGAGGAGAAAAGAGACACAATCCATTGGCTTCTGTTGGGACTGGCAATATAAAAATTGTTTTGGCTGCCAGGCATGGTGGTGTAGTTCTTTATTCCCAGCATTTAGGATGCAAAGGTAGGGGGAATCTGAGTTTAAGTCCAGCCTGGGCTACATAATGAGTCCTATGATGACCAGTGTTAGATAGACCTATTCTCAAAAAAGAAAAAAAAATGTTACACTATAGTAAATTTCTGAAAATCTTTTTTTTTTTTTACTGATTCCATCACTAAGGTATCAAAATGCTTAGCATTTGGCCCAGTGTCTATTTTTCTAGCAAATTAAAAAAGATGTAGGACAAAGAAAAGATGACCAAAGTACTGACAGGAAAAAAATATTATGGCTGGCAAGATGTCCAGGCAGATAAAGGCAACTACCAAAAAGCCCGATGTGGAAGAATATTTGTTACAAGATGCCTAACTACTGGCCATTTAGCTCAATTAAAGCAATTGAAGTGCCTTGGCAAAGACACATCTTCACAGGGTAAACAAGTCCATGCGGCTTCTCAGGACAGAGAGGACTCTGGGAAGAAATTAGAGTCTGGAAGACACAGAAGATAGGATAGGCAGTAAGCAACAGAATGTAGACTAAAATAAAGAGCTAGTCAGACAAGCTAAGGCTGAGCTTTCGTAATTAATAATTAGTCTCTATATTGTTATTTGTGAGCTGTCGGCACAAAGGAAAGTCTAATTACAGCCCGACTGAGTTTAATCCTTAAAACTCATTTAGTAGGAGAAAACTGACTCCTGCTAGTTGCCTTCAACCTCTACATGCATGCTGTGGATGCACAGACTCATATATGTGATGGTACATGCCTTTGATCCTTGTAGAGGCAGACGTAGGCAGACTTCTGAGTTAGAGGCCAGTCTAATCTATGAATCAAGTTCTAGGATAGCCAGGGCTACACAGAGAAACCCTGTCTCCGAAAACAAACCAACCAAACAAAACCTTAAATAATATAGAAAGTCTGCACCATGCTATGTACCTTCCCAGCCTTCCCATCCTTGTCTACTTTATCTTTTTGGTTTTTCAAGACAGGGTCTTGATGTCAACCTTGGTCAACTTAGTACTCACTAAATAACACAGGGCGGCCTCAAACTTGCGTTTTTCTTCTTGTCTCTGGTTTATGTATGCATGTATGTATGCACATGTGTCATAGCTGCATGTTGTACATGGAGATCAGAGAACCTTTGGAGTCATCCTCAGGGAAACCATTCATCCATCTCTTTTGAGACAAAGTTCTTCACTGACCTTCAGCTCACTAATTATGCTAGACTTGCTGGCCAGTAATCCCTACAGAACCTCCTGTCTCCAACTCACAAGTTCTGCCCTTGTGCCCCCATTTTACACGTGGGTTCTGGAATCAAATTCCTATCTTCATGGGTGGATGTCAAATACTTTCTGGCATGAGCTAACTTCTCAGTCACATAACCCTTCTTTAAAATAACAAAAAACAAACCAGGCATGGTGGTGTATGCCTTAAATCCCCTAACTAAAGAGGCAGTGGCAATAAGTTTCAGGCCAGTCAGAATTATGCAGAGACCCTGTGTATCAAAAATAAATAAATGAATAAAGTAAAAAACATACAAACAAATAACAACAAAAACCCAGCATGCGCTCTATTTGATGTGCTAGCTTTGAATTAAAAAAAAAACTACTCCAGTTGGTCGGTGGTGGCGCATGCCTTTAATCACAGCACTCAGAAGGCAGAGGCAAGAGGATCTTTGTTTTTTTCTAGGTCAGCCTGGTCTACATACAGAGCTAATTCCAGGACAGTCAGAGCTACACAGAGAAACCTTGTCTTGAAAAACAAAACAAAACAAAAAAACCCAAAACTGCTTTCAAGCCTTTCAACCATTGTTAGATCGCTCGGACTTACATGGTAGGAGAGAAACAATTCCGGCAAACTGTTTTTCCCCTCCACATGTATGCTGTGGCATGTGCATGCCCCATGAGTAAAGTATTAAGTTTGTCAATATTATCTTCATTAAAAAAAACACATATGGGCTGGAGAGAAGGCTCAGCAGTTAAGAACTCTGACTGTTCTTCCAGAGGACCTGGGTTCAATTCCCAGCAACCACATGGCAGCTTACAACTGTCTGAAAATCCAGATCCAGGGGATCTGACACCTTCACACCGGTTCACATAAAATAAAGTTAAATAAATCATAAAATTTATTTAAAAAAATAAAAAAATATATACACATTAGGTGCACAATTCATGGCTCAAATATGATCTAAATTCTTTTTTGGAGAGGTTGTTTTTCAAGACAGGGTTTCACTGTATATATCAAGTCTGTCCTGGACCTAGCTCTTGTAGACCAGGCCTTTCTCTGCATCCCAAGAGCTGGGATTAAATGCATATGCCACCACCATGACCTAAATTTATCTAGCTATATATAAAGCACCAGACATAAGTATAGGCCAATTGATTTCAATTGAAGCAACCAAAACAAAGTTTAGAGCGAAGTGACAGGTCTTTCATAAGTATGAATTCTAGACAGCCATGAAGACAATTATATTAGAAGCAGGAAAAAAAGCTGAGTGGCAAAGCAATTAATGAACAAGGAGAAACTTTTCGATTCTTGCTTATTCTGCTCTACTACTTGAAAGCAGTCAAGCTTTGCTCATTAGATCAAAGAAATCTAGCCCTTAACTCAACAGCTAATATTCTTTAATAAAAGACAATGATTCAGCCAGGAAGGGCTGTTCATGGGTTTAATCCCAGAGTCAGAAGATCTCTGAGAGGCCAGCCTGGTCTGCATAAAGAACTGACTACAAAAAGAAATTCTACCTCAAAAATACAATATATAGATTCTGCAGTCGTGACCCAGACACAGAGGAAGCAAGATGTGATGGCCTCCCTGAGAAAGGTACCAAACCACGTGGCTAACATAGACAAGAAATATGGGCTAATATGTTATAAGAATTAGTTAATAAAAAGAGTCTGAGATACTGTGTCAATCAGTTTATAATTAATGCAGACTTCTGTGTGATTTCATTGGGGTTGAATGGCTGCAGGACCAGGTGGGATAGAAACCACAGATAAAATGGTACCCACATGGACAATTGCATCATAAAGCCTGAGAGAGCTTGGGAAGTAATTTTAGACAGAAAAGAATAGAGTTAAGCATGGCTTATTGATAGTAGCATTTTCTTAGGTGAGCTCTTCTTGCTAGAGGCAAGTACTCTCATTTAAGAGGTTTCCTGACTCAGTTTTAGGTGCAAAACCTTGAAACTCTTTTAAGAGGTCCTGCCACGAAATACTTAAATGGTGTTGATTAAAAAGCTGACCACATGCTGTAGTGATAAGGGGAGCACGGGCCTGCTTTTCGTCCTGCCTGGCTCCCACATGGCTAGCTTAT
>LOJH01055441.1:0-11867 GCA_001685095.1 Ellobius talpinus | reverse complement strand
TTCCTTTCTTTCTTTCTTCCTTCCTTCCTTCCTTCCTTCCTTTCTTTCTTTCCTCTTCTCCTCCCCCCTCTTTCTTTTGGCAAAGCTTGGCATGGAACTTAGGTTCTTGCACATGGTATGTAGGTTCTATGTGACCAAACTATATCATCATATTGTTGAGCCAGTGCTTCACTATGTAGTTTAGGCTAGCTTGAACTCACTATGAAGCATGATCTTCTTGCCCTTTTCCCTTCATTTTATGGGGTTTTATTTTGTTTTTACAGGGCTTACTCTTCAGCTCAAAAGGCCTTGAACTTAATATTCTTGCCTCTATCTCTTGATAATTTTAAAAATTAAAATTATTTTTAACTCATACTTAAAAGTATATAAGATGGTGGCCAGGAGATAGCTTAGTTAATAAAATGTTTACCTTGTAAGTACAAAGACCCGAGTAAAATCCCCAAACCCATGCTAAAAAAAACAAAACAGGGAATGTATAATGGGGCATTATTGGACTACCAGCATTGGGGAGATAGAGAGAAGTAGATTCTTGGGGTTCACTGGCTAACCAGCCTACCTTACTGGCGGGTTCCAGGTGAGTGAGAGAGTTTGTTTCACAAAAATGTTAGGTGGTGCCTGAGAGACACCTCAAGTTAACCTCTGGACTCCATAACATATGCAAATATACATATAAACTCATATACATACATACAAAACCCCATAAAAGTTATATGTACTAAAGAGTATTTAATGTTTGATACCCATATCATACATGTACGCCTTGTTTAAATCAGAATAACCATGTATTTCCTCAAACATTTATCACTTGTGCTCAAACTTTCAAAATCCTCTTTTGACCCTTTGAAGGATAGTGCACAATGGTCACCTATGCTGTACAACAATGTCTTAGAGTTGTGGTCCTTATCTAAGAGTGATCAGATTTCCCCACCTCTCCCAACCCCTTACTCCTACCAGTCTTGAGAAACCATCATTCCACCCTCAAATTCTAAGAAATTAGCCATCCTGATTCCACCTGTGCATGACAGCATGGGCATTGGCCTTCCATGCTTGACATACTTCACTTACCAAAAAGATCTCCCCTCCTATCCACTTGGCATGGTTTGAGAGTTTGAAAAAATTATATTATTTTATTTTATGTGCATGGATGTTTTGCCTGCATATATAACTATACACTATGCACATGCTTGGTACTTGTAGAGACTGGGGATGGTGTTGAATCTCCTGGAATTAGAGTTACAGGTAGTTGTGTTTGGCCATGTGGGTACTTGCAATTTGGACCCAGGACTTCTGGAAGAGCAGACAGTGGCCTTAGCTGCCACGTCATCTTTCTAACCAAAAGTTGAGGAGGGCGTTTTGCTGTTGTTTTTGAGACAGGGTTTTGCTCTACCTTAGGTTGGCCTTGAACTCCCAGTCCTTCTGCCTCAGTTTTCCAAAATGCTGGTATTATAGGCATGAAAAACTGTACCTAGCTCAAAACCATATTAAAAACAAACCAACAAACAAATGACCAAAAACCCAAAACAAAAGACAAACAATTGTTTTGGAACAGGGTTTTGGTATGCAGTCTAAGCTGGTTAGAGCTCCCAATAGTCTATCCACAGCCTTTCTTATGCTGGGATTAGAGGCACGGACCACCACGCCTAGCCCGTTTATGTTGTCACAGTAACAGGACTTCACTTCTTTTTATGGTGCATTTAGGCATCCACTCACTTAGGTTGTCTGTACTCTTAGCTGTTGTGTATAGTGTCCCTTGCTCTTTCTTTAACATCGTTCAGCACACTGTTGTCTTAGAGTAATTATTCTTCCTTTTGCTTAGAATGTCGTTCCTCTTCCAGATCTTTGTAAGTCTGCACACCACTCTCTTCAGATCTCTGCTCAATGTCACTTGGTCTTTGACCACTCTAGACAGTACCTCTACTCAGTCTCTGTCTCCTTTGCTCTATTCTTCTTTTCTGGAAGCCCTTCTCCTAGACAAACGGATGCCTATTAGTTTATGTCTTTTGGGTCTTGTCTTCTCTAGGAGACTACGAGCTCCTTGAGGGCAAAGAAATGTCTGCCTGGTTTGCTGCTAATGCCTGGCATGCAGTACTCACTCCATCCCTTCCTAATGAGCGTCCCAGAATGACAGTAAGAAAAGTCCCCGTGGGTCTCATGGACTAGTGGATCAAAGAGAAGGGAGCTAGAGAAAGAAAGTTAGAGAATCCAGGGCTTTGAACTCAAGATTCAAAGGGCTCATATTGCAGCAAGGAGGAAGGTGAAGTGTTGGATAAATCTCAAGCTGGGAAGAAAGGGATGGGGTCAGAGCTACCTTTGAGCCGTGAGAATTTGATGTCCTGGAGAACATTAATATACCTCTGTGGGAGGCAAGAACAGCTGTCTCCATTTCTCAACTAATGGAGTAACTAGGGCACAGATAGTAGCAGCTTCCAGGAATGCTAAGGGCAGATAAGCCACTGGCAGAAGAGGCTACTTAGGCAAGGAGTGTTTCAAGGCAGCTGAAGCAGTATTGCTGAGGCTGGGCTAGTGTGGGGGTGGACAGAGCTGGCTGGGCCTCAAGGTCTCCTGGGGGCTGGGGTGGTAGGGTGGAGCGACTCTGGCAGTAGCACACTGGGGCCTCTGTGTGTGTGCTGCCTCCAGCCAGCATACTTTCCACAGAGTCTGCCCAGGAACATTTCTCCAGCCTGCTTTGCTAAACTTTTTAAAAAAAATCCTTTCGGTGTTTTTTTTTCTTTCTATTGAAACGAACCCCCATTCTGCCTGTTGCTGGGTCTTTGCATCAGCTGATTGCCAACCTTCAGGTCGGCCCCCACACTTGCTCTCATGCCTAGGGTTTCTTTGCTTGTTTGGGGGGACCACTTTTATTCTTGTATTTGGTTCATTGGTCCTCTACTTGCAGCAATCTTGGTTGCTTCAAGTCTTACCCACTTGGAAGTCCTGTTGCAGGGAAGTCCCCCCTTGTTATCTCTGTTCTTCTTCTTCCCTATACTGACTTCACACCAATCACCTCTTCCAATGTAGCCATTCTCCAATGTGCAGCCCAGAGGTTCTTGATGGCAGGACATGGGTTTAGGGCTGTAAAGAATGTTTATAGCACACGAGCCTGTTCCCAGTCATGGGGCAAGAGTGACCAAGCTAGGGCAGAAATTCTGTTTGACTTGAACTCCCTGATCTACTAACTCTGAGAGTGGCTCCACTCAAATACAGAAGTCCTCTTTTCATTTTGTCCTTTTGAAGCAGACTCGCTTGTAACTAAGGCTGGCACTGAACTTGAGCATACAATACATAGCTGCGCATGATAACCTTGAACTTCTGATATTCCTGCTTCTCTTCCCAAGTGCTTGTATGACAGGTGTGTGCCACCATGGCAGTTTTACCCGGTGATGGGAACTGAATCCAAGGTTTTGGTATACTAGGACAACATCTACATCCTAGCTACACCCCAAATCCAGAAGCCTTTTCATAACTCACACTATGATACACGTGGGTTGATGCAACCCCACAAAGCTTTCCTTTCATTCACGCCTCTTCCCTCATTCTTCATCTTATACCATCTAATAAAACAAAACAGAAAAAGGCAATCACCAATCATGCCCCCATCATGAACAGGCTGCTTCTCCCTCCAACCGTCTCTCAAGATCCACTGTCATGTTCTCCTTCCATGTTCTAGCACAGGACTCTCTTCAACCTCCCAGCTTCTTGGCTGCCTCTTCCAGCTTAGCCTTGCATCACTATGCTCGCTCCTTGCTTACCACATTGCCATGTCTCTTCACTAAAGGGCCCAACTATCTCTAACATGGGCTGTATAGGTCCCTGGGATGCTGGGGACAAATGAAAGGGAATGGGAGAATATTAACAGTCTATTTCTAGAGCTTTCCATTATTGTTTGGTGAGTTATATGTACATTCCTCATGATATGCATTTGTTCTATAGTATATTTAATCTGTGTGTGTCCCGTGGTTTCACAGTGGAGCCCCCGAGAGCTGAGTCTCTGCCTACGTCTCAACTTGCATTTCTGACCACTCTTCTACCCTCTGCCTATCGCCTGCACTTCAGTGACTTAGAGGTACATGCGCTTTCTCCTCATCCGGGAACATTTGTGTCTTAATTCTATTGCCTTAATGTTTTAGGCTTACTTCCATAGTGCTTGGCTAGTGACCATCTCATGATTGAAGGTCAGTTTGAGTGTCATTTATCCAAGGTTTTCTTCCACTAATGGGAGTTCAGAACTGATCCCTGTCACCTGCTGGACCTTAGAGTCCGCACCATTTTGCATTCAGATTTCTATTTCCTCCTAGGGTATTTTATTTAAATCAGCTGACTCATTTTGTGTGTTCCCCATTAGACAGTAGGACTGAAAGCAGGAACTGTGTGTAGTCCATCTGTCCATCATATCTAGCCAGAACCATGTCAGGCATGCCCTCAGAATCAGGAAAAGGTTTTTTTAAAGCTAATTTTATCAAGTATTTATCATACACTAGGCACTTATGTTAGCATAGATTTCCACATGTCTTAACTTATTTAATCATTGCAAGTGGTTTCTAATTTTATCTGCATTTTACAGATGTGTAAAATGAGACTCAAAGTTAGGTAGCTTGTCCTGAAGTCCACAGCAGGCAGAGGAAGAAATCAAAATCAAGCAGTCTGATTTTAAAATGTATCCTCTTAACTGCTCTGCACCAGTGAAGCAGAAAGCAGGCTGGGGAATGTATGAACAAATGAATGAAACAGTTAGTTTGGAAGCGGACTTACATTGTGAAATTGGAGATAAAGGCGATGCGAGGTAGATCCAGGTCAAAGGTGGCTTCATGGGCTTCATCATGTGGATTGAAGAGAACAGAGGTGACCAGAGTGTGTGCATAACGAGACACCACCGTGGAATGTATGGAATACCTCGTCATCAACAACTGAGAGAGAATACAAGAGAGGCGGGTTAGAGAGAGTTCTTTATTGGCCAACATGGCCAGGTACTTGAGAGCTCAAGGTTCCTGAACTGGTTTCAGGGTGGAGGAGGAGAAACTGAGGTACCTTGAGGGAAAGTGAGCTGTCATGCATGGACCTGCCTGAGACTACCAGTAAGTGAGTCTCAGAACTAAAGGTTCCCAGATGGTCCCAAATCAAAGCACCTCTGGACAATCGCTTCTCTGATTTCAGATCTTGCTAAATATGGGTTCTAACTTAGCAACCTGGAGCAGGAAGATGCTCATGTCCTCCTTGCTTCCAAATTCCCTGGAAGCCCCCACTGTTGAGGCTACTGCTGGTTCATGGATCTCACTTTAGAATGAACAGAACATCTTAGCAAAGCTTTAGAATCTAACAGAATAGATGTATTCACTGGGCCCTACATTATTACAAGGCGATGTGATAAATATTTAGTTTTTTATGATTTCAGCAGTAAAGATTAAGCCTGCTAAGTACAGTAATATACTGCAATCATGGTAAGTGTTCAGCACCCATAATCCTATTTAAACCAGGTCTGAGGAGTTAAGTCCTAGTATCTCCCACATCTTGCAGACATGTTAACTGAGGCTCAGACACTGAGGTCACCGAGCAGTGAGATAATTATCTTCTTCCCTATCTTCCCTGAAGTTATGATCCCTCTGTCCACCCACACATCACGTACGCCTTGTCTGTTCTGAGCGCAGGGAAGTGGGTCAGAGAGGTAATCTGGAATCAGTTGGGCTAGGCTCAAGCTCTGGCTCCGCTGCTTCCTATGTCTTCGGCCCTGAGCCAGTGTTTCCTCCTCTCTCTAATGGAGATAAGAGAGTGTGGCTCACAGGGATGCTGCGAAGGCTCACTGCAACAACCAAGCCTACTGGCACACCACCTACACTGCACTTAGCAATCAGTACCTCTTTTCTCTGGCCCTAGCTTCTCAAGCCTGCAGAAACAGACTGCGAAACTTCGGCTCCTCCCACCCTAAGGAGCTACCTTTCTCACACACTCCAGAGCGCTGTCGTCTCATGCTAGAACTGACCTTGCTGGTTGGCGAGTCAGAGCCATGGGGTCCCTGGTGTGTTAGGTCTAGGAGAATGGTCAGCAAAACACTGGCATGGCTGAGGCACCTCCATTCAGACATGGTGCCACTTCTGGCCTGGGCCTGCTGTTCTCATCCAGAATGTCTCTTCCCCAAGGCCTTCCTCTTTTAAATCTGCAGGTAGCCTTCTCTTGAGAGGGAGGGACCATGCTGAAGGGTGGGGAAGTCTCTGAATGTGGCATTGAGGCCTACACAAACCAGGATTGTCCAAGAGCTTAGGCTGGCATCTTGCCTGGAGAAGGGCCAGCTCAGTGCCTCCTTTTTCCCCTTCATCAAGCTGTAAGATGAATGGAAACTAAGCATACCAGAGTGCTGGGTCTGTCTGTTTGCTATGTTAGCTCAGGGTGGGGTTTTTCTTTCCTATAAACATCCACTGGAGCTCAATAACTGGAGCCAGAGAAAGGTCACTGAGCACTGATCATCTTAAAAAGGTAGCAGCCTTTAAAGAGGGTTGGAGAGGCAAGCACCCGGCGTTGGTCTTTTCTGTTGCTCACTTTAGTCTTCACACAGGAGGGACTATAATGGTGTAGGGGTTCCAGACATGCGATTTCCAATCTCAAGAACAGCCAGAGGTCAAGATGGGCTGCACTGGAGAAGAGAAAGAGGACCATTCAGTCATTTAAAATAGAGGCTTGGGACTGAGAACATCTGGGTTGGAATTGCAGTTCGACTGCTTCCTGGCTGCATAATATTCAGCGAGGAAACTTAAGCACTCTGCTACCTCAGTTCCCTAATCTGTGAAATGAGGGTAACAGTGCCATTTCCTAAAGTGTCATCATTGAGCTGGCACTTTGGGAATATTTGACATCTGGTAGGTATTCAGTGAATGCATCCTGGGATGAGGAATGGCAAAAATTGAAGTACACTGGCCAGGTATAGTGCCACACATTTATAAGCCCAGCATTTGGGAGACTTTTCCAGAAAAACTATGAATTTGATGCCAGCCTATGCTGCATGGTGAGTTCCATGCCAAGTTGGCCTACACAGTGAGATCCTGTCTCAAAAATGCCAACAAAAGGACATGAGAAGCCCCTTGTCCCTTTGGGGACATGAAAGGGGTAGAACGAAGCAGAGCTGAGATGCTCTGAGTCCAGTATCTGAAGGTCCTGTAGAAGATGGATTGAGTAGTGTCCCCCATACAGGGCCCAATAGCATGTATCAGAGCCTTTATTACACTTATATTAACATAGATTACATTCCCAAGACATCTAGCATCTATCTACAAGGGCAAAAGCCTTTGAGGACTTTTCATAAACTGGCACAAAGATGACAAAAACACCTGGATTTGCCCTCTGACATTCAGCACTGCACAACAAAGTTTCATTCTGGCCTTTGGGGGTCCCAAATCTTATTACTTACCACCTACTCCAAGCCCACTCAAAGCTTCCCATTGCAGTTTTCCCAGTGCAGGTGCAGGCATTAGGGATGTAACTCAGTCAGTAGAATATGCCTGCCTAACAGTCATGAAATGCTGGGTTGGGTCTTCAGCCCTGTGCAAATGGGATATAGTGTAGCTTGTCTCTAAGTTCAGCACTCAGGAGGTAGAGGCGGGAGGATCAGAAGTTCAAGTTCGTCCTCAGTCTCATAGGGAATTTAAGGACAGTCTAGAATATGTGAGACCATCGCTTTAAAACAGAAGAAGAAAAAACATTCCTCATAGGGGACAGTCCTAGCTTCAGAAAAGCTTTGTTATATAGCAACAGAGAAAACTCCACCAGGTGCCCACTCTCTTAAAGACAAACAGATAACCAAGGGTTCTCAGGCAAATTGAGAAAGCCTGTACCATTAAAGCAAGAAGCCAAAACAAACAAATAGAACAAATGAACCCAGAGAAATTCTGGAATTTGATTAACAAAAGAGAACTTCAGGAGAAAAAATTATACCTGTCAATCATTCAAGAAAATATGACATGTATGAAACAAGAATTAGATGCTACAAAACAAGAACAATCAGAGAAAAGAAAGACACCCCAGAAATGGAAAAGAAGTTGCTGGAAATAAAAATGTAAACAGAAAGATTGGAAAATAACACAGAGGAAAACTCTTGGAATGTAAATTTAAACAACAAAACAAATAGGAAATATGGAAGAAAAATGTCAAAGACACAGATCAACAAAGCAGACACAACATTCAGAGAAATGAGCTACAGACTAAAAGAAAACTAATGAAACATTGTGTGTGGTTTTTGATTTTGTTTTGGTATATTTGCCATATTGATTTTTCCCTTTTTAAAATCTGTTTTCTTAAATTTTTTTGTTGTTTTTCCTGGGTTTTGTGAGGAGAAACAGACAGACACACAGACACAGAGAGACAGAGAGAGCATGAAATTGGGTGGACAGCTGAGTGGGGATGATCTGGAAGGAGTTTGGGGAAGGGAAAGAATATGATCAAAATATATTGTATGGAAAAAGTTTTTTTAATTATTATTTTTATGTCCAGACTGCCATTTCCTCTCCCTTCTCTCCTCCCAGTCCCTCTACCCTCCCTTTGCCCCTGTGGCATCCACTCCTGTTTCTGTTCAGGAAAGGGCAGGTCTCCTATGGCTATCCACCAAACATGGCATATTAAGCTGCAGTAATGCTAGACACCTCCCCTCCTATTAAGGCTGGACAAGGCGACCCAGGATGAGGAAAAGGGGTGGAAAAAATTTTAAACAAGTTTTTAAAGGTATCAGGAGCTGGGCATGGTGCTGCATAGCTGTCATCCACCCCAGCACTGGCAAGGCTGGGGAGGGTTGCTGCAGCTCCGAGGTCAGTCTGGTCTACACAGTGAGTGTCAAGTTAGCCAGCGCTACATAGTGAGAAATTCTACCCCCAAACCAAAATAAAAATGTATTAGGCTTTAATTTCCTACAGCTGAAGAAAGACATCTAGAGTAGGCACCACAACAGTGAATCCAGAAGCCCGCGACTCTGTCTCAGCCCTGCAGCAGCTCCCATGCTGGTTTTCTTCTTCTGTCCTCTGCCAGTGTATTTCCTGGTCCCCTTAAGACCCAATCCGCATCCTTTCGTCTCTCTGTTAAAATGGTGGAAGCCACCAAGGTTCACTGAGAGAGCCTTATGTGAGGGGCCCGGCAGGCAAGCCCTCATTTCCATTCTCATCACTCAGCCTGTTACTTCTCTCCCTTCTCCTTCTATTGCTTCATGTTCTTTCAAAATGCCAGGGATGGGCAAAGAGGCTATGGATATGTGTTTGCACTGACCTTTCTGCTTGGAAAATCTTTTCCTAGATATCCACTTAGCTCTCTCACCTTATGTAAGATTTGTTCCAATTTTGCCATTTCAGGGAGTTCTTGACCAACCTATTTAAAGCTGAAATAACCTCCTTTCTTCATTGATATTCTCTCTCTCTCTTTTACCCTGGATTTTTAGTTCCTCCCTGTCCCCCTGCTCCTCATTTCTATGAGATAGAGCTTTACCATTATGTAACTCATATGTAACTCAAACTAGTCTCAAACTCCAGATCTCCCTTCTTTAGGCTTCTGAATGCTAGAATTAAGGAGTGCACTGTTACACCTGAACTTTATTTTCTCCATAACGCTTTATTCAAGTTGTTACAGATCTTATTTATTTATTTATTTTTGGTTTTTTGAGACAGGGTTTTCTCCGTAGCTTTGGAGCCTGTCCTGGAACTAGCTTTTGTGGACCAGGCTGGCCTCGAACTCACAGAGATCCTCCTGCCTCTGCCTCCCAAGTGCTGGGATTAAAGGCGTGCACCACCACCGTATGGCTCAGATCTTATTTCTTGATCTGCTTGTTTCCTCTCTTTCCCATACTAGAATCAGCTCTATGAGAAGCAGGTATTGGTGTCTGTCTTCTCCACTGCTATGGCTCCAGCTCACAGAACAGCATCTAGCATGTAGCAGACACTCAGCAAATATTTGTTCAATGAGTTGACATAATAAAGGCACATCATTTATGGAAGAATAAAACCTGTTACAAAGTCTATATATATACATGTAAGAAAGTAGTGATTCAAATATAAAATAAAATAAAATATGGTTATAAGCAACTAATGGAGTATAAGAGAACATAAAGCTAGAACACAATCTCCTCTAAGAGGTTCATGGTTTATGACACTGGACTTGTAAAGAAGGAAGTGTATTCTTGGTTCACTAGTTAGCTGGATTTTGGAAAAAAATATTTACAAAGTCAAGACAATGTAAATACTGTTTATTGGTTTTTAGGTTTAAGAGCTACCCTGGAAGACAAAGAGAGGAAGATCTCGTTAATACTTCAGAACAGAACACAAATGTCAATAATATGTATAACGTAAAAGGAAAGATCAAAGAGATAATGCAGGGCACTGGCGGGTGACATGCGGCTAATATCTTTGTTTTTAGGCAGTTAGGAATAACGCTGGCTTTGTAAAGTGGTGGTTGTAGGTTCTCCTCCAAGATCCATGACTTCACTAGACCCTGGTAGTTGGCTAGGTTTCCAGTACCACGCATGATTTTCTCAGAGAGATGGTGATGATGGCCAATGTGTTCATGCTACTATCGCACGTGTTATAGTGCCATGTCAGCTGTGTGTTCATAGACATCATGGATGTGCAGTAGTACTGGTTGCTTCACTCCCTTTGAAGCTGGCATTGTTCCTTGTGGTACTTATAGATAAGCACAATTCTCACCCCTCCTCAAGGAAACTTCTTGCAATGGAGAGAAAGATCATTCCAGAGCAATCAAACTGCAGACAAGAAGTTGCAAGAAGTTTGCTGTGAGATTTTTGTCTCCTGGAAATGTCAGAGAAGCTAGACCCATAAAGGATCTCAACAACATGGCTGCCTAAACGTGATCTGAAAAGGAAGATCCCAATAGACATGCTAAAATAGAGGGTGGAGAGGTCATGAGACCTTAACCCTAGTCAAAGGACTACAGGCAATTAAGGAATGCTAAGGATGGGAGAGATAGACTTGACCAAGGAAGAGCACACTGGTTATTCCATACCAATGGTCAGACCTTAGAACATATAAATATGACTCAGCAGGTTATATTTATATATTTAGGAATGTAGATGTACACACACATATACAGTCATAGAAAACTTGTAACCGCATTTTTTAAAAAGAGGCAATGGATTTGACAGGAAAGCGAAGGAGGAGTATGTGGGAGGGATTGGAAGGAGGAAAGGGAAGGGGGGAAGGATGTAATTATAATCTCAAAAAATTAAAAAATACTTTAAAATAAAAAGCAGGCAGTTGAAATCATTGTAAAAAATATAAAATAGGAAAATGAGGTCTACATTTTTTTAGACTACAAATTAAATAATAACAAAAAGTATTGATGCTAGCCCTTGTTGGGGAGCAGAGAGAAAAGCAAGGAAGCTCTGGACATGAAGAGCATCTTCATTACCATCTTGGGGAGTTAAGGGGATATTGTGTCAATTTTATAAACTAAGAAGTAGCATTATCAAAAGTTGTAGAGAGACCCAATGGTGGACATAAAATCAAAAAAAGTGGCTTTGAGAACAAAGTTACATTATTTCTAGGAAAACAGATTCAACTGGAGATGATAATTTTATTAAGCAAATTAAGCTTGTCTCAGAAAGACATATATATTTTCTCTTATTTGTGGTTCTTAGACTCTATATAGATACATAAAATCATGTATATGTAAGCAGAAGTGAAAGTGCCTAGGAGAACGAAGAGGGCTAAGGGGAAGGAGGATAAGAAAAGGAGGAGGGGAATATGGTCAACAATACAATATACACTGGTATGAAAACTTAACACTTCAAAAGAATGGAGATGTGGAGGGTTGAGGCTTGGGACCCTTTTTTTAAATTATTTATTTATTTATTTATTAAAAATTTCCACCTTCTCCCCTCCTCCCATTTCCCT
>LOJH01055440.1:0-11867 GCA_001685095.1 Ellobius talpinus | reverse complement strand
TTCGGGGTATAAGCTAGCCGTGTGGGAACCGGGCGGGACGAAAAGCAGGCCTGCTCGACTAATCACTACATAGAGGCTATGAAGCAACATCTTTAAAGGAATAAGAGCAAATTTTACAGCAGTGGCAAGTTGAAGAGGTTTTGGAATTAGCCTTGCTTTCACAATAACATCCATTTACTCTCTCAAAAGTAACTGACTCAGCTCTTTATAAATCTTCCAAAGAAAACAGTAAGTACATATGCTTTTTCACACTGCCTTACCCACAAAGCACAAGAAGAAGGAAATTGTTTTAATTTTATCATTTGAATGGTTTCTGCTCTTTTTTTGTACCAGTACCAAAATTGCTTCTATAATAATTTGAGTTTAAAGCTGGGCATGGCATGCACACCTTTAATCTCAACACTTTGGAGGCAGAGGCAGGTGGATCTCTAAGTTCCAGGCCAGCCTGGTCTACAAATGGAGTTCCAGTACAGCCAGGGCCACACAGAGAAACTCTGTCTCAAGTCCCACCACCACCCTGCCCAAAAATTAACTTGAGTTTAAGATCCAAAGCCATGAAATTGAGTAGTTGCTACAAAGACCCTGTGATTCATAAAGTCTTAAATGTCTACCATTTGGCCCTTTATAGGATGTTTGTACTTGACTTATAAGAAAAAATTCAACGGTAAAAGAAATCCTCAAATTCTTTACAAAATAGCAATTTTAAGATTTAAATTAAAATTTACCTCAAACTCTTTATCATATAATAAATACTACACATACGTATAGTCTTGAGCAAAGTCACTCTGTAAAATACTAATTTTTATAATGTAGAAGACATGGGAAATTTTTCAGCTGACTTACCTAATATTTTTGTCATTGTTCAATAAGAATCGACCGAGAATATTTATGGCTAGAACCTAAAGAGAAACAGCATAGGTTTTTTATGTTTTGTTTTTGAATCTAGCAAAATTATACATTTACATTGTTTTCTAACTCTAAAAATCAATTTCCAGCCTCTGAGTAGAAGCTGCTTAACGATGGCAGTTGGTTATCTATAGACTATTAGCAAAAGAAAAAAAATAACTAAAAACAAACTCTTAAAATCATATTCCATTTCAGGAGCCAGAAAGATGGCTGAACAGATAAAGATGTCTGCAACCTAGCCTGATGACCTGGTTTCAAGTTACAGATTCCAATATTGGAAGGAGAGGACCCATTCCTCAAGTTGTACTCTAACATTCCATGTGTGCACAATAGTGGACATGTATAGATGCACATGTCCCCACACAAAATAAATTCTTTTTAAAAAATAACATTCCATTTCAGCAGTAATTACTGGAGGGTATAATAAAGATTTGCTGTATTTACAGAATGCTGCCCAATTCTAAAATGATAATCAAGTCAATTGAGATCTTAAAACTAAAAGACATATATATATACATACTCTACTTTAGTAGTTTAACCCTAGAAATTTTTCTGACAAATACAACTGTAGAAACATATACACAAAGTCTCCAGCAGCAAGTGATAGGAGACAGCCTAGAAATCCATCAGTAACAAATCTTCCGGATGAATTACTGGCATATATAAGAGAGTCCTATGCAGGCATTTCAAGAAAGGCATCTGATATATTACACAACACACATGAACCTTGACATTATGCTTAATAAAGACACAAGCAAGGAATAAATACTATATGGTTACATTCATGAAAACATAATACTGTGAAATATACTCTATCATTGTCCCTAGTTCTTGGCATACGGCTCCTAAATCTCATTTAGCTTTTATTTATTTTTTTCAGAAGACTTGTTGTTTTTAAAGTGTGAGTGTGTGTATGAGAAAGTGTGTGTGTGTGTGTGTGCGTGTACAAGCACACACAGGTACCCTCAGAGATCAAAAGAGAGCACTGATGAAGTTACAATGAACTGCCTTATGTGGGTGCCAGGAACTGAACTCTAGTCCCCTGGAAGAACAACCATTATAACCAGTAAGTGATCTCCATCCTGACATTTAGATGCTATGAGGTAACTCTTGATGGACCCTGCATAGCCTCATGAAGGAACTAGTTTGTCAGAGGGAGCACTCAAGTTGTTAGAGAATTGGAACTTTCAGCCCAATCCCAAGATCCTGGAAAGGAAAAGTGCTGAGGGTTATAATCATCACCAACGGCCAATGATTTAATCAATAATAATGAGGCCTCCATAAAATAACCAAAAGAACAGGGTTCCTAGGAGCTTCTGGGTACCTAAACACATGGAGTTTTCTAAAGGATGGTACATGTGGGGAGAATGTTTCTTACCCCTCCCTATATGTTCTGCCCCCATGTTCACTGATATAGATACTCATCTCTGTCCTTTGAATATCCTTTACCATAAACAAGTACAATTAAGTGTCCCCCTTAATTCTGCAAGCCACTCTAGTACATTAAGCTCATGGAGAGGGATGTAGGAACATAAAATTACAGCTGGCTGGTTAAAAATGCCAGTCATATAACTAGCATCTGATGTGGGAGATTGTCCCATAAAACTAAGCCTTCAACCAGTGAGACCTGATGCTTCTCCAGGCACGAACTATTTAAACTGAGTTACATTAGAAAATATCAACTGCTGATCACTGAAAATATCATCCCATATCTAGTGCTGAAAGTACTGAGTGAGTAAGTGTATTGAGTGAGTAAGTGAGAGTACAGATTAGAAGGGAAGAAGATAGAACATTCTTCTTTTCCTTTGCTGAAGCGATAGGACCCAAGGCTGGTGCACACTAAGCAAACACTCTACAACTTAGCTGCATATCCAATACATTTTGTTGCTTTGATTTTTTTCTGTATCTCTGCAAAAGTACTGAGGAGAGTCCAGAGGCACTGAGGAGAATTCACAGACAGAACAAAATGGTGGGTTTTTAAGGACTAATTTTCCAAAATAAATCTTTCAAAAAAAAAAGGTGGGAAGAGCAGAGACTGGAAAAATGGTTCAGCTAAGAGCACTGGCTACTCTTCCAGAGGACTTGGGATAAATTCCCAGAACCAAGTGGTAGCTCATAAGCATCTGTAAATCAAGTTCCAGGCATCTGATACCCTCTTCTGGTCTCCATGAGCACAAAATAAACATGTGGTACATCAACATATTTGCAGTAGGAACAACCATACACATAAAAGAAAATCATTTAAAAGAACATTTTAAATAAAAAAGAAAAGGTTTGGAAGTAAGGAATAGTAAAATTTGGGAAGACAAAAAAGCTCTGGACAAAGATGGCAATATTGGCTACTAAGTAATGTCAATGCACTAAATCCATTACTATACAACCTTAAATGATCAAGTGGTAAATTTTGTTATGTATTTTCTACCACAACTGGAAACACACACACAAAACTGGTCTTAATGTATGAATAAGAAAGTAGCTTCAAGATAACATTATCTAAGAGAGTAGAGAATACATATACTGCTATTTTTGCTTTAAAGGAGAGAAAAAAAACTTATCCAAGTTGATTTGGTATATTCTAAGATATCATAATAATATATTTTAGCTGGTAAGCATGTTTCTTTAAAGGCTTTGGATTAGCAATTCTATTATTAACAATTGACTAGATTGATGAACAAATTTATGGAGAACTTCACAGAACTCTCATCATTTAATGAGGGGAGAAAATGAAGAAAATAGGAAACATTAGAATATCATCCTAGCAATTATTGTAAATAAGAACATCTGATGGATACCAAAAATCATGGGCAAAAGTCTGTGAGTATATTTGCACAGGCTCAAAGTATCTCCTCCCAAAAATTTTAATTAGAAAGGGTAAGATAGTAACTTTACAGTACTAAAGAAACCCAGCATATGGGACTGGAGAAAGGCATCATCAGTTAATGGCTTCTTGCTCTTGCAGAGGACCTGGGTTAAATTCCTAACACCCCCATGATGGCTCAAAATCAGCCATAACTCCATTTCCAGGTGATTCAATGCCCTCTTCCAAACTCCCTAAGAACCATGCACATGAGGCATATACATACATGCAGACTAAACTCATTCATGCAAAAAAATAAAATAAATAAACTTTTATAGATAACATAGGGGTGGAGGAGTCACACCCAGTTGGTATTACAGTGGAAAGAAAACTAGGTATGTGTTACTTTGTATGCTCAACTGCAAAGTTTTAACTTTAACCTATAAAATCATGAAAAAATATCAAACTAAATTGAGTTATATTCTATAAAATAACTGGTCACTATTTCTACAGTGTCAAAATCACAAAAGATAAAGAGAGACTAAGAAACTAACGGACCAGAAGACTAAAGTGACAATTAAATGTAATATGGGCTCATGGAAAGGATCTTGTAACAGAAAATAAGTATCACATGGAAACTTGGTGAAATCTGAATAAAGTCTATAGTTTACTTAATAGTAGAGTGTCAATGCTAATGTTGTAGTCTTGATAAGATTATAAATTTTCAAGGTATTATATTAGGAAAAGTTGAATAAAGGGCACAGCACATACAGAAATGCTAGGGCTTCAGGGACTGGAGCACTAAGTAGTTGAGAGTACATGCTTGCTTGACTTCCAATGGATCCAAATTTGGTTCCCAGCTTCCTTATTAGGCTGCTCACAACCATCTGTAGCTCCAGCTCCAGGGAGGCCAACATCCTCTTCTGGTTCTGGCTTCCACAGGCACTGCTCTTACCACAAGCACATGCACATGCATATACACAATTAATAATAAAAATAAAAAATAAATCCTTTAAAAAAATCTAGGATTATTTCAAAGTTAAGTGAAAGTAGGGGGGAAAAACTGGGAGGCTAAGGCAGAAGAATCAAATTGAGGACAACCTACACTACAGGAGTTCCAGGCCAGCTCAGTCTATACTATATAGCAAGATGCTATGTAGACACAGCATCACAAAGTGTCTTCCTCTGGAAGTAGACTTAATGGGCTATATGTAAAAGGGGCTAACACTTCCCTCTCTGGATACCTTTGGGACTGCCTGAGTCTCTTGCTCTATAGGTTTATTCCTTAAATTTCCTCAAATATTATATCTCTGATTTGCTTAAATAATGAGCTACAATTCAGGTTGTGGCTCTAATAAAAGCTTACTCTGAAAGGTTTCCTTAACAATAGAAATAGACCCAACCCTATTTTTAAACTTTTCAAAGTTGTAGTAGTTTCCTCAAGATAAAAAGCATACAAACACAGCATTATGCACTATACATCAGTCCTTTCTAAAGTTCCAAATAGAATCTGTTTCCAAAATACTGAAGCTCAATTCAATCACTCTAATTTAGATGTTTAGAAGGAAAAGAAGATTCAAAAAGACTTACTCGCAATCCACTCTCTGATTTAATATCCATGATAGTCAAAACCGTTTCATAAAGAATAGCATTTCCTACATTTTTACTAGTCTCTGTATTAGTGGCAACCTGAAAAGACAGAGGGGTGCATAAGTGATAAAAACAACACTTCCAAAAAGTATCTAGTGCAACAAGACATGCTGGGATTGCAGTCACTCACCAAGGAGGAACAGGAACTGCTCACAAAAATTATCACAGTCTACTCTCTGCAGGTTGAAAATGAAAATAGTATACTCCAAGATGGATCAACTCACCTGTGCTAATATATCATTCATAGCTTCACTTGAATCATCATCATTTCGTCCTAAAATTCTTAATAACCGCAAAATTCGTACCTAACATGTAAAATAAAAAATGTCAACAAATTATGCCTAACACAAACAAATCTCATTCAGTATGAAATTCAAATAATTCAAATGAAGTTTTAGATCCCATCAAAAATAAGTCAGAAGAGTTTTAAACACTTTTTAAAGAACCCATGCACACTTCTACATTTAATTAAGTTATAAGATAATCCACTTTTCATGGCCCCATATCTATTAGCTACTTAACTGATATTTAAGTACCTAAGTACAAGATAAATTTTACATTACATGGTCATTTTATTAATTAAATACAATACTTATTTTGTACTGGTTCACTTATTCATATAATTAATGAATTACCAAATTTGTACCCTATATAAACTTAAGATGATGGAAACATTTCTTCAATCATTGCATATTAACCAAAATGTTTTTCAACCTCACCTGCAAGAAAGGGTCACTGATACCAGAAACATCATGTTCTGGGGAATATCCGGACATGATGAGGTTCTTTAGAATACGAACTAATTGGGGCACAAGCTGCAGAAAAGAAAGATGTATCAAAACAACAACAACAACAAAAAGTGAGTAAGACTATCTCTTCAATAAGCAGGTTCTTTGTTTAGAAAACTGATACAAGGGTCTGAGTCCAAGAAATTTCTTCTGCTACAAATACAATATTGAAGATGGTTGAAAAGTATAACTCGGATACTTAGGTGGAAACCTAACAAGTAATATGTACTTTATCAGCAGAATAAAAACAGGCCAGATCTTTTTCCTCCATAGTTCCACTTGTAAAGACACTAGAAATCACAGTAGGCCAAGAGCCTATGGGAACCGAATACAGCAGGCTGATGGGTATATACTGCAGCTCCACTTTTATAGGACTTGAAACTCTTGGATAGCAAAAAAAAAGGTTCCTTTTGATCCATTCTAACAAATTTCATATAAAGTATTAACTAATGACTTATTAAAATATAAAGTATACCACACTTTAAACAGAGGGGAAAAAAGACTTTCCCCTGAAGATAGGTTTAGTCAAGTATCCTTTCCCAAAATGCAACAGGAAATAGCAAAGTGATCAGCATGAGCCAAATGGAAGAGAGGAAGCACAACTAGGACACCAGGCCTTCTCCTTACTTATATGATGAAATTCTGTCACAATTTAATATCAGCACTCAACTGTGTTTTCTTATTTTACCAAAGAGACTATACATTCCTTATAATCAAAAATTCCTTTGTCCTGCTTTTACTAGGTCCATGTCAATTATTACTCTCAATCTAAAGTTACAGATGCTTTCAAATAAATGAGCACTCATTTCCTTTTTGTTGATCAATTACTTCATTATTAAATTCCTATTCCAAAATATCTGCCACAACTGAACTTTTCCAGTCTCCAAATGAAAACCCCAATTAACTAACTAGATGAACAGCTCTTATTACCTAAAACTAAATAAAGAAGGATACAAACACTGCATCTTTCTGGAGGAAATCTGAACAGGCCAACTCTACAGCAACTCATTATTTTTCCTCTTTCTGTTTATGCTGTTCCCTCTCTACTCCCCAAGCCTAGAAAGGTATTGAGATTAGAAAGAAATCCCAAGCTACACTCAAGGCATGCACCCAAAACACTCAAAACATTAAGGCCACTTATAACTGCAAGAGAGCATAATGTGAACTTAAGTTAGCCATAATCCTTCAGAATTTAGTGACTCATTAAATCATCAAAACAAAAATTGAATTTGGACAACTCCAAGAATAAGACAAGTCTAAGCTATGGAGATATGTAAGCTGTAAATAAAATCTCAGTAAATCTGTTGACTGTGTTGTGAAGATAAGCAGCTCACCTTCCATACTCTGCACACCCTTCATTTTGTGGACTACATGTAACCCTAATCACTTTTTAAAATATGGTTAAGTTCTTGGAGAAGTCCTTTTTCCTTGGGCTACTAAATTCAGAAATTGTTTTAATTGCTGCCAAGGCCAGCACATTGCATAAGACTGCCCTGGGACAGAAAGCACATGTCTAAGAATTCAGCATACAAGTTCTTGGAACCCATCTTTATTTTTCAGACAAAAATGCAAGTTACTGAAACTGATGACAGGACAAATAACATAAGGTGACAGAGGGAAAGCTGCAGCCATGAAAGTCAGTTGGTGCCAGGTATTCCACCTCTAAATCCTTTCAATACCCAAAAGCTTCTCAGATTAAGTCCCACCCAGTAAGAGGGAAATAAGAGCTCTAAGTCTGAACTGAAAGCTCAGAAGTACATAGAGTTTTTTCAAGTATGAGTTACCCACAGATGGTTCTAAACCATCTACTTCAAAAAGAAGCAGTGTTTTGTGTAAGGGCACCAGACAGAACCGGAATGGCCACGAGCAAAGCTGCCAAGCAGCTGCTCACAGTCTCTCCCATGAAAGTGAAGGTAAGATACAGGAGGAGGATTACAACTCAGGGAAGGCTACAACTGAAATCCAAGGCTGACTTTGGAGTCAGGAGTTTAAAAGACAAGACAGAAACTGGACCAGGAAGTTAGCCAAAAATGCTAGAACAAATAATTCACAGTATTAAGCAGAGCTTCAGCATTAGTATAGTTTAAAAGCCACACTTGTGGGCGGACACACAAAAGCTACTAAGGACCTAAAGCCAGCATGCACCATCTAAAAAGAGGGTTAATTCTTACCTTTTCATTCTAACATACAGCAGGATTCCAAACAGACAACAGGAACAAAACATACAAAGCAAGCATTAGGGACAGATATGGGTCTCATACTATTTTACATTAATTTAATCAAGACATGAACATCTAAGGGAAAGTGAGGCAAAGAAAAAAAAACTGTCGTTAGATCTAAAATACAAAATGAGGTTTTTGTGGAGTGCTCCGCAACCTTCTCTAAAGGAATCAACACATGTACTATACAAAGAACAGCAACCTTCTCAGTAAGTAAAGGGAGAAATAAAACTGCCTACTTTAAAATGCTATAAAAAAAAAAGTGGGGAAAGGGAGCCGGGCAGTGGTGCTTGCTTTAATCCCACCACTTGGAAGGCAAAAACAGATGAAATCTGAGTTTGAGCCAGCCTGGTCTATACAGCAAGTTCCAGGATAGCCTGGGCTACATACAGAAACCCTGTCTTAGGAAAAAATAAATAAATAAAAAGGAGGGGGTAGCCTTAAAAAGGTAGGGCTATAACAGGAATCAATGACCTCAAATTGTTTGCTATTTTCACCTTAAGAAAGAAAAATAAATCCTATTTGTAATTTGACCTCATGTAACATTTCCTGGCACACCGAGAAAGCAGCAGATAAAACACGTGAGCAGTTTGTCTGCCAACAACAAGGAAAGACTTCTATTCTGAAAAGGGAAATACTACACTAGTGCCAGCTCTTATTTGCCTAAATCTGGCTTCCAGCCCTACCACACAGCAGGGCTAGTCAAATCCTTTATTCAGCTTCATAGCTTGCTTTCAAAAGAAAATCCTAAGTGAAAAAACCATGTACTTTTCAGGAAAATCATCTTTCAATCAATAAAGGCTAAGGCACACAGAAAGCACCTACCTTCCTGAAGTGTGCGAGCATGTCTGGGCTCCGCTCACACATCTCTGTGAGGAGGACTACAGACGTGTGAAGGACACCTGAGAAAAGGCCAAAGGGAGGCAAAAATGAGGGCCTACTCAGCTCCATAGAACAGGGCTTCATCCCAAAAGGAGACTTGCTACTCCTGCTTCTCAATCCCCCAAGAATCAAAGCACTGTGAAGAGCATTCAGCAGGAGCTGCTGCTTAACCTTGGTCAAGCCAGAATCTTTGCAATGGCTAAAATGCCAAGAATAAGTGTGTCCACCTAGAATATCCACGCTCAGTTAGTATAAACTCCATCTCTCCTTCTCCATGTTTCTGCAATACACTATTGGCTACACTCTGACAAATAATCCCAGTCAAAAACCTTAGTAAGATACTAAATTTTCAGATAAAATATATCAAAACACAAATGACAAGTAAATTTGCTTGTCCCAAAGTCAGTAAAAAGGATCTCTAAAGACTTTTCACTAATAAATGACAGACCTAGCTAAACCTGCATGTGTTCAACACTACACAGTACAGCAGAACACAGATTTAAATTAATTTAATTAAAATGTGGTTTAAATTAATCAAATTAAATATATTGTGTCATTTTTTTCTTAGTATATAAGACACAAAACTTTACTTGGAACTCATTTCAATGACTTCAAGACAAGAACAAAAAGTTTTGGGGGGAAGGAAGCCCAACCACATTACATTTAACTTTTCTCAAGCCTTATATAAAGATATCTGAATGCACACTACAGATTCCTGTTAGAAATAAGTCACAAGAATTTTTGGTAATCTTATACTCCTAACACATGATAGCAAATAAAAAAATATCTTGTTTTATTATGAAATGGTCAAGAAATCAGATGGCTTTTACATAAAATTTGAAGATATGATGATTTGTACATCATACTGAACATTAATAATGTGATACAGGATCAGAACTGAAAGGTAGGTTTACTATGAAGAAACCAATTTAACTGTAAAGCTACGATCTGGCAGGCAAGACCTATGGTAACTGTAGAGCCCTGAAACACAGGGCGGACCCTTCCTTTCTTAGTACTTTATGAGTTTATCCAAATCACATTACCATGGTTCTTCTCATTCAATAAATTTTTTGTTGCTGGTAAAAACATCTCCATAAGTTCAGGAACCTTCCTGATGACATGAACAGCACACAGTGCTGCCTATAAAAAAAATACAAGGACAAAAAAAAATTATTTCAAGTAAGCCAGGGCAACCAATCTTAGAAAAGAACTTCACCAACTAGTTCATCTACTAGAAAAATTAAGAGGCTGGTTAATAATATTTACTATCTGTGAACTGCCTGGGGCTGTCCAGTATATATTAGTGAACTGATGAGGAACATTAAGCCCACCCATTCCTGTTCACATATTGCCAGACACGTGGGGAAAACACTTTAAAGTAAATCATAGTTAAAAGAAATTTATCACACAAGTTGAATTTAAGTGAAATTCTGGGGAACTGAAAAACAGACATGGACTTCCATCTCTGATAATCATTCCTGAGTCAGAGACCAACACATGTAACAGTGTCACAAAACTGAAAGACTCCTTCTATAAAGTTTAACTGTATCTATCCTGCCCTCAGCTGATTCTTCTCAAGTGAGAAAGTCACTTAGGGCTAGGGAGTTCAGCTCAGTGGTAAAAAGGAGGAAAGAGGAGAGGAAAGGAAGGAAGGCTTGTTAGGGAAACAGGCTAACTAGTTTCTACTAAAGAAAACACAGTCTCAGTAATTCGTCCACCAGGAGAAACAGGATAGGTGGAGACTGGTGATTACTCAAAGATAACTGCAGCTATTACTTTAGTCAAAATGCAGTAACAGCTTAGAGAGACTGATTAGAAAAGATTCCTGCTAATTCCTCTCCATTTTACTGGGAGGCATTCAAATCTCAAGGAATGGTTTAATTTAATGCAACATTGTGCATTCTAATAAGAGCAGCTCCCACAGTACTAAAGTCACTGGCATACACACTGAGGAAACCTGTTTGTGTGCATCATTAACAATACACAATCTAAAAATGGTCCTATATAAGCTCCTTTTTCTCACACCAATAACAGACTCAGTAAATGGGAATGAGATGATAGTTTTGCTCATTTATTAATTTATACATTCTGTATTTTCTTTACCATAGTCTTAGGATTGAAGCAAAACTTTAAACTCAAAAAAAAAGTTTTTTAGAAACAAACAAAAGCAAGTAAGTTAAGAAAATAAGATCATTCTCTGTCATTACTATCCCAATCAGGCACATCGACTTTAGAAAGTAGTCTCTCAATCACTCCCTCACAGCTATCTCGGCCCCAGTGGAACTGTCCTTTTAGAGATACAAAGGCACAAGTACATGTGCCAGTTATTAGTAAAAAGTCAATGAAAAACTTTATTATCATAATTTTAATATGTGAAATAATTTACAAAGTACTCAGATGTGCTGCTGAGGACATAGTTTGTCTATAAATTATCTAAAAAAAAAAGAATCAGAGCCGGGTGATGATGGAGCACGCCTATCTCTGCAAGTTCGAGGCCAGCCTGGTCTACAAGATCTCGTTCCAGGACAGGCTCAATAACTACAGTGGAACCCTATCTCAACCCCCCCTCCCGGGGGCTGGATAGATGGCTCAGTGGTTAAGAGCATTGCCTGCTCTTCCAAAGGT
>LOJH01055439.1:0-11867 GCA_001685095.1 Ellobius talpinus | reverse complement strand
TCACAATTATAGAAGTTTAGAGCTGGAAGGGGCTTCTTTACATACCTGTTAGAAGTCCTATTTCCAAGTTCCAAATGAAAACAGGGAACTCTGGGAGGTTAAAAAATTGAGTTAGCCAAGGTCACATCGTGAATTAGTCACAGAGCCATGCTGCAGGCTCCAATTTTGTTGGTCTACCCAACTCAAGGACTCATGTTCTATGCACAGTTAAAGCACATGTGTGCTGAAATCTTTATAACCTGCTGGTTTGTTATGATATGAAAGCAAACCAGGTGGACATTTCACTTTATATGCATTCTGTATATGGATCTGCACAAGCACGCATGAATTCTCACAGACTTTATATAATCCCATGCACTCTGACATTTTTCATTTTTGGTTTCTTGCACTTTTTAAAAACTTAATTGTATATTATTTAGCTTTATTGTGCTCAAACAGTCAGTTTAAGAAGCATTGAATGTGGTTTCTGAGGTAGAAGCAGCCTCTTGATACTTTTTAAAGTACTATTGCCCCTAAATGTCTTTTTAAAAAAGTTTTTACTTGCATATATTACTTACATTTAATAGTGGATTTCATTTTGACATTTTCTTTCATGTATAGAATGTATTCAGGTCCTATTTAACCCCATTGATCTTTTCTTATTTCCCCTCTTCCTACTGATCCTTGTAAAACTTTTCCTCTTTTATTTGTTATGTCTGTTTTATCTTTGTTTCTCTTCTTCTTAATTGTGCCTAAGACGTACATTACTGACCATTGCTTGCTAAGTGTCAAGGCGGCAAATGCCATGCATGGACTGTGATGATTTAAATTGCTTCAAAGCAGGTGCATTGAGAAGCACTGAAAGATCCTTGTGAAGGGTTCAGCATCTTTCTTGGGGCTGCTCCACCTTCCCTGCCTCTGCCCCAGTGTTTGGGCTGCTGATGCTGTTTATACTAGTAAACTTTAATATTTCATCCCCTCATTGCAGAGGTTTTACAAATCACCAAACTTATGCAACCATGCTGCCTGGAGTTAAGATTATACATTGCTGAGGTTTAAATAGGTGTTTGCCTAAGAGCAGCATTCTCCACAGAAAACAAGTTTTCAGAAGGCAAGCAGAAACAGTTGGGTTTTCATTCTATTACCATTGAAATTGTGCTTCTTTTTGTTAATGATTGAATAAATCAGAATTTCAGTGGTGTATTCTCAGCATTTTCTTCTATTTATTCCATCTGTTATAGGAAGGCTCCAGCATCTTGAGAAATAACCCACTTTATAGTCAAAAAGTATAGTCTGCAAATTTAAGCTGTTTATTGTAGGATAAAAATAACCGCAAAACACACAGGTTCTCCTTGAATATTTGTGCCCTGGTTGGAGAGCTCTTCCAGGCCCTTGGAGGGGTTTGGCTATAAAGCACCCTGAAAAACAATTTCTCACAGTCCTAGCTCATATGAAGGAAGTGGTTTCTCTCATTCTGATCAGCTTGGCTTTAGGTTTGCCTGGGGATTAAACAAATAAACTAGCTCACATGTAAAACCCTCCCTAGGGCTAAACAGTCTCACCTGCTTTTTGTTGTTTTCAATGCCAGCCCTTAAAACCCAAGTAAGTTGGTTAGGTAGGGATTACGACATAGACTTGCTTGACCGGAACTAAACACAAATATAAAAGCCCCAAAGAATAAGAAGGCTTCTTCTGATGCTGCTGGTAATTCAGCTTCCAGCCCACCCCTTCTGGTTTGTACTTTCCCTACCTGCTACAAGTCATTTATTTTTTATGGCACCTTTAATGAAAGTGACCTATAGAAAGGCTTTTTAATCTGGGCTGTGGTGAACTAAGGGAAGAAATGGAATTTAGGCTTACACTGATACATACAACCAACAAAGAAATAAATGTTTTCACAAAGATAGATGAGCTATTGATACCAATTTTCCCAATCAAAACAATAGGATCCATGAATGCAAGAAAGATAGCAACACAGAACACTCTAACACTTCTAGCTTTACCTGTCCAGCTTCAAAAAATGCTGTTGCTGTGAATATCTGTATTTCAGAGGGTACATTTTAGTAACTCAATGTTCCCTTAACCCATATTAAATATTTTCCTAAATTTACAATCATTATGCAAGGTAATATCTTGACTAGCAGAGGCTGACATACCAAAGCCTTTTCTTTCTTGCATTTATCTGATACTGAGGCTTGAGGGGAATTTGGAGATTTTTCCTTCCAAATAGGCTCTTAGATTATTTCCTTGTTTGGCAAGAGAATGGAATTTCCCATCACTTGGGAAAATTCTGAAGTCAAGCTGTGAAATTGAACAAAATTTTCATCAGCAGAAATCGAGTTTGAGAAACATGTGTTTCTCCTTTGGTAAAAGGAGGATGCGAGGTAGGAGAGGAAGCAGGGTTGGGGGGCTGCAGCCTTCGTTATTCTTTCCTGTGTAGTTGTTCAGCAGTTGCAGCATGAATGGAGAGAATCCCAGCTGCAATGCCCAAAGCAAAATCTTTATGAGAGCAAGTGATGGAACTCCGAGACTCAAACCAGGTGTCCACTCCTTGATCTTAACACACAACATTTGTACACACACAGAGACTGGAGGGACAAGCTAAAAAGGATAGAGCCCTGGAAGCAGAAAGGGAATAGAGATCTCGCCAGGCAATGGATGCTAGGGATGTGTTCTTAGACTCACTGAATTCAAGATTGTTTGCTCACAAAGGAAATCTTACATTTGACTATTTTCTGAAGTCACCTAATCACAGTCTAATACATATATTTTGAGAGATAATAACAACTTAAATTTGTTGATCTGGCTGATCACACCTAATCTGTACAAGTCTGTAAAATAGGTAGCATTTCTCAAGAAGGCCCTCCTAACTAGAAACTGTAAATACTTTTCTCATAGCCAGGACTAGGGTGGGTGTATGTAGTATTAGATGTGTATTATAAATAAAACGGTGCTGTGCATAAACAAATGAAATTTCTCAGCTCCATCTTTGGATAAACACAAAAGGATTATCTACTTTACAATGTAGGAAATGTCATCTGTATGAATTGATTTTTATGAACCTAAGCTAAGATATTGAAAGCTTTTTCTTGACAGCACACTCTCAGGGTCAGTTCAGCCTTTCCAGGTTACACAAATACATGGGACCTTCTATGTCCCACTGTTCACACATATTGTTCATGACAATCCTTTTACTCCTGGGTGCTGACACTGCTTTGTGTGAAAGAAAAATCAACAACGCAGCCATCATTACCATCAAAAAGTATTTAGTCAGGCCTCAGTCTGTGCACCTGTTGTTGTCTTGGAAAGTGGGCTTCCAGACGGGTTTTCTGTCCACTGGGAACTTAAAGACAAAGGAAAGCAAACGAAAGGACATACAGACAACTAAACAAGCAATGAGACTTGTACACAGCACATATGCGCGAGCTCCGATTTGCATATGGAAATGTCGACTTTGTAGATTCAAGTTAATGATGTTTTCTTTTGTCAATCCATTATGAGCTGTCAGCTATTAAAATCTGGCCCCAAGTGGTGTCTCAGCACAGTGACTTGCCTGAACCTGCTGTTCTGTTGTGGAGGTTACGATCTCAACACTATGGAGCCTTGGGGAATCCTTAGCTTGTATAGACCATGCATTCAGGGTCAGTGATGCTTCCAGAAACAGCTAAACATCAAATTATTCTTTCTTCATTTTTTTAAAGTTAGTTAAACACACACATACATATCAAACCATTTGCTGACCTGCTCTAATAAAGTGTTGCTTAAAGAAACTTGGCAAATTAAAAGTGAAGTTAAAAAAATTCTTATAATACATTCTGATAAAAAGCTTGACACAATATTTCTTTTTCAGATTTCAGTAGTATGAAAAGAATTATTTCAATCTCAGCAGTCCTCAAGTTATATTAAAATGTGTCATGCTTCATGGTTTCACTGGATTCATAAATATGTGTAGAAATAAGAAAAACACTAGACAATTGTCACCGTGTGCAATAGGCTTCTGTTTTTGTTGTTTTTGTTGTCTAAGAAGGACTATGAACTAGATGCTATACACATATATTTTAATATTTTCAACGGCCATGGCCTCACCTTAAAATTTTCCTGTCAAACACACTATTTTTCTCATCTTTAATTTCTTTCCCTCATTGTGGCTCCCTGGGGAGATGGGTAGGACAACTTTACCCTAGCCCTCCCTCCTTTCTGTCTTCCAGCTTTGTCCTTCCTCTGTCTTCATGTTTCCTGTCATCTCTGCTATGCCGTCTAGCACAGGTTCAGATCAGCCCTGCACAGGCGAATCTGGCTGCCCAGCTGAGGCACTACAGGGCATCCTGACATTGAGGTTTTGGACTACACATATACACATAACTTTGGACTCACTTACACATAATTTGGGATTGAGGGAGCTTTACTGCCCATGAGGTTGGCTACTGAGCAGCAGATCAGTGGAGAAAATTACCCATTATCTTCCAAAGGAAATAATTCTGATGCATTCTTTATGACACCTTAGGTCCAAATGGAACACCAAAGACTTATAATTGTAGTCAATCCATCCTTCTTCTCCTTCCAGGATTAAATCCATCTGCTTCTCACCATACTCCCTTTGTTCATGTCCATAAGGACTGTATATGCAATTCTTCCTCTATGTTCTCTACTCAGAGCATGAAAGTTAAGACATAGATACTGTATTTCACTCATTGCAATGTGTTCATCTTCTGTTAATATTCCGGTTATAATATATATGCAACCAACAATGATAGAACTATTTATATTATACTGCTCGGTATAAGCTTAGGTTAAAGGAAGTTAAAAGAATTGGATATTTTTTCACAGTTAAGAAATGAACATTGCGCTTGCTTGTTGCTGTGGATGTGTTGACTTGGAGGCTGGGGAATTGGACAGAGTTGAATGCATTATGGTCATTTCTCGGGCATTAAGTGGGCATCCAGAAATAGTAATTTCCAATTTCCTAGATGTTGAGATCAATGTAACTAGCACTATTGTTTCTTTCCTCCATTGGAAAAGCCATATTCCTATCACTAAAATTTGTAATATAATTTCTATCATTCAGCCACCCCTTTTAGCACAAAGGGAGTGTTATAGTCAATTTCTTGATTTTCCTGATTTGGATAATTATTTTTAAGTGACTACATAGCTCACATTCCAAATTAAAATAAGGCCAACTTATTGGTCCATATCCAATTTGTCATCAGGGAGATAACAGCCTTTAAATATAGAATCATAATTAGGATTAATTAAAACAATTTAAAAAGATCTTGTAAGGGAAGCTAAACATTAAAATCAGTTGAAATTGGACCCTTCTTCTACTTCCTGATCAATGTCTGAATGCCTGTGGGCACCAAAGTGCTCTGATATCAAGGATTAGAACAGGGCCCCCTTCAAGAGCTATAAATCCACTTAAAAATATGTAAATGTGTTTCACTTACCACTGACCTGGAGGTGAAAAGTTCTATATCAAATTACTAACAGCCCAGATACTCATCCTTCTCTTCTGATTCCAATTTCAATAAGCTGAGAAATGAGCTATGAAAGAATGCTCATTTGTATTACAGAGAAAAATAGAAAGACTCCCTTCATGCTGCTCATCCCGCAAGGCCACAACCTCAGCTGAAAGGAAAGGGGACTTCCTGGTCCTCACCAAGTAGCGTGGCCTCTTCAAATTTATTTTTCCTGCTAGAATTTTCTTTACCATTCTAGAAGATCCCATTGCTTCATGTCAATCTAATACAAAACCTCTGTAATTGGATTTCCTGAGACTTGGGAGTTTTCTCCCCAAGCCTTCACAGTGCTGGAGCACCAGTCCTGACTGTCCTGATGCTCGGGGTTTGTTCACATTCTCAAATTGGCTCTACCCACCATGGCCCATCAAAGAAAATTCAAGTTTTTTTGTCCGAACATGTTGGTTACCTTGCCGAGCTTCTGTTTTGTACGTGAAAGCTTCTAGAGGAAGTAAATATAAATTAATTGACTAACAATCTAATGCCTTCCAAGACACTGTGGCATCATGGTCAATCTCACCTTCCTTCACTTTCCTGGTCTGTTAGAAACTCTGTGAGGCCAGGAAACATGTCTGATGTGTCTTTTGCACACAATGCCAGCACTTCCTTACTACCCAAATAATGATTACTTACTAGGCTATTGTTTTAGAGCTGCCTCACTTAGCCAGCCTTTCATGTAATTTGGGTTTGAATTTAAAGACATTTCAAATATATTTATTTTTGTTACTACAGCAACCAGAGAAATACAGATAACTAGGGCACAATTCTCTGGGAATCAAGTTGATATTGAGCTTTGCAAGTGTACCCAGAAATAACTCTGGTTCCTCGGTTATATCACAGTGAAGGTCAATGAAACTCCCACCTACCCCACACTATCTGAAGAGGCATAAATCAATATCCACTACTTATAATAACTGCATATTTGGACAAATTCCCTCAGCCTCTAAGTTATGAATATGGTGCAGTATCCATTCCTCTCAGTCTTTCCTTCCCAGCACTGTTTGCAATTGAAAGTCTGGGCTGTGTTTGATTTTTTCACTTCCATATAAACCTTTCACAAACTTGGATAAGTCTGAATTTTCTTATCACAATAATGTCATTTGTTGTTACATAGCAGCTTTTTAAAACATATTCATTAAAGGACTTGGCACATAATTGGTGCTAAATAAATGCTAGAGCCTTTTCATTCCTCTCTACTATTTACTGAATTTATGACTGTCTTTGGAGATGTATTTAAAATGTTTGACAATTTAAACATATGTATCTTTGTCTGTATATGTGTATGTGCATGTGTGTATTATGCCTATATAAATGTATGTTTAGAGTTTGAAGAAAACAGTATTAAATGTCTTGACAATATGCTGTTTAATAACAATTGATAGGCTCTCAGAGCACTGTCTTTATCAGTGATCAGATTAGATTTTAAGGGTATGGTATGAACAGCATGCCTGAGCATCAGTTCGATTATAATTATGACACCTGCTTCCATTAGCTACCTCACATTCTGACATAAAGACAAAAATAACATTTTGCCATTGTGATAGAAGGTTCCAAGCTGTGACCTCACTGAACTTCCATAGCTCATTGGCTACATAAGGAAATTTTTCTCACTAATATTTTTAAAAGCTTATCTCGTCTTCATTTTGAGAAAAAAATAAAGGTAAACAAAACCCTAGAGGAACAAAGGTATGAAGCAAAGGAAAGCAAAGTGCAGAAGAAAAACATCAGTAACAGTCATACATAAATGGATTTTTATGTTTTGATCTCAATTTCCCCCTTAATCTTTGTTGCTGTTCATTATTTATCTACATAAACTCTAAGACAATAAAAATGTATCTTGAATAGTATATCTATTTTCATAAAAACATTTACATTTATGTCTCATGTCTTAGACATGTTGGGAAGTATGACAGCAGCAACAATGATTTGTATGTTTATATCGCCAATTGCAAACTCCATTTGCTTTTAAAGTTTGACAAGCCTGGTCTGTTTATCCAGTATATGACTCCTTGAAATTTATTACCAGATTGAAGATACAACCCACATCATAAAGAAAAAGAATGATTGACATGAGCAGAGCTAGGCAATGGCAATGAATCACAGGATATTTTAGAAAATCCTCCAACAGGGTAACCGTGAGGGTCTAAGCTGTGCTCCAAAGCTTGCCAAATAATTTAGAACATCAAGAGAAACTCAGAAGATGAGCATAGAAGGTCTATGTTCAAGATGATGAGTGATTAACTCATAGTTATTCTTTATCCACCTTTGCATAGGATCTTGGCAGATGGAGCTTAAGCATCTGAGAACATCCTTTCAATTATTGTTATTGGTAAGCCCTGATTTCTCTTTTCTTAGTGCATAGCACCTATGAGTCCTGAGCTCTTAAGACGCAAATCCTTGGTGGTGGGTGTAGCTTCTTTTCCCTTTCCTAGCCTCCCTTCTGTGTGCTTCATGAGTATAACTCATTCCAGCCAGCTCTGAGTGGCAAGCCCTAAGTAAATTAAAGCAGTTAGCACACCCCATGGGGGACAAGGGATGGTTGGATATAGACAGATTACTTGAGTCAACTAACTCGAACAATAGAAGTCATTTCTATGCGTACTGAATGAATTATTAGGGTAATAGAGCTTTCTCTCTCTTACCAGGCAGAAAGTAGAAAGAAAGGATGCTGACCAGAAGTTTTTCTATGGCTTGTAAGGACCATTGCATTGGTTGGGCTGTGGATGGGACTTGGTGCAAGAACATGTGTAAGGCACTGCATCCAATCTCTAGTAGTGCAGCACACACACACACACACACAAACATACACATAAATATATAGATATAACACAAATCAATAAACTGAATGTAAATAAAGACCCTTAGCAAACATACACTCTTCAGCATCATGATACCAAAAGCCTCAACTTTCCTGAGTATGGATTACATTTATAGCAATGTGTTACAGTTTGAAGTGCATATGGGTTTTTCCTTTCTTGACTACCACTTGCACATATTTTTAAAATGATGATATTTTAAACATTTTTTATTTTTATTAGTGAACACTATTTCCCCAAATAGCCATCCATTGATGATATAAGTAGAGTTATATAGAGGCTAAAAATTCAGGTTTTGAAAGTGAAGATCAGTGTTTGCATTTAGGCTTCTTCTCTCTGGCCCTGGAATAAACTAAATATGTTAAAATTTTCTGATCCTCTACATTTTGACTAGCAACATACCTCACCAAATTATTAGTATAATAATACATATTAAATATTTGACTTAGTTTGGTGTGGAGAAGTTACACTTGCCTTATTGAATCAGCAAAGGAGTATATAAAATTCTTATTTAATATTAAGACAGCAGACTATATTATCCTTTAAACAAGTAAAAATTAAAACTGGAGAAAAACATTCACTGTGTCTTCAGACCTAAAGAGACCAGACAGTGAAGTCTTCAACCACTGTGTAAACAAAGCAGAAAAAATCCCAATAATCAATGCTCATTTTCTTTTCTATGGTATTGTACAACAATGTTAAGGGAAGAGGATATCTTGGGAACATGCTTTTGACCTTTGTTAACAGTGAAGAATGCAGGTAATACACTATATGCAGGAAATACTTGGGGAGATGTTGGCTATGCAAAGCGGTAGGACAGCAACTCAAGAAGTCACTTCAGTGCTCTTGCCAGAGCAGTAATAATGGGATCACAAAGACAAAGTGTATGATGTTGGAGGTGTAGAGAGCTGCCTTCTCTTACATCGACAGAGCAGCTAGGAACTTTAGAGGCTATCTTGAAGTAAGTCCTAAGAATTAAACCAACTATGATGAATGAGATTGAATTGGGCAAACAGCTAGGATTTAACATTCACTGCATCGGCTGTTGGAACCACCCTAGGCTAGAAATGCCTGGCTTTAAGAAAGACTACTTTATGACTGTTGTATTTTCAGTTTTTTGAAGAATCTCAGTAGAAATTTCCATCATGCTCTACCAGTTACAATCCCACTAATGAAAAATAAAGGCTCCATGTCCCTACCTCCTCTCCACAGCAGTAATTGTGGTTATTTGTGTTCTCGGTGGCGCCATTTAGACTAATGTGAGAAGGAAGGACTCTTAAGGAAATTTAATTTTTCATCCCCTGTTTCCAAAGCATGGTGAGTATTTTTCCTGATGTTTGGCTAAGCTCTCAACATACCTCAGGGACACTCATACATCTTTGGTGATTGGTGAGTNTTTCTTCAACTGTAAAGAAAAAAGAGATCAGGACCTTTGGAGGAGTATTTTCACCAAAATATAATAGAAAACTACATTTTCTCTGAAATACAGACAATATACTTAAAAAAAAGAAAGACTACTTTAGCTTTCTTTTTTTCTTTTCTTTTTCTTTTTAAAGCAAAAAGTAAAAAAAGAAGAAGCAGGCTTTGGAGAGATATGTAAGGAGAAAATGTGATTGAAATAAATATCTGTCAACAAAATTCAACACTGGCAATGTGTGAAGCTTTTAAGGCTCACTGGAAAGGGTTATACCACTACACTCTCACCAACGCTTTCTCCTTCTTGTTCTTTGGTTTAAATTAAATGGAAGCTACACAATGGGAAATCAATATTTTGTTGTTCCAAACAGTGCATTCACCTTGGGGGCACAGTATTCATGTAATTCTGTTGGGAGATTCTTTTGAAAGGGAGTTGAGAATGACCAGAAAAATGTTGAGACAGATCAAAAAGAGTCACCTCCCAGCACAGTGTTGTCTTTCCAAGTGAAAGTCAAAATTTTAAAAAATCAGGGACCTTTATTGAAGCTGACACTATATGGCTTTAATTTATGTCTGAAGCCCCAGAGAATTCCTGCCTTAAAGCCATAAATGCATACAAGTCTTATAAAAGTGAAACATTGCAACAGAAAGGTATACTTTAGTTTGAAGGTCAAATTCCAGGTGTCACCCAAGGTCAGTAACTCACTCCCCTCCACATCCTGGTGTGTGTTACATTTCTGAAGTTCCCACAGGCATTCTTCGAAAACAAAGATAGGCAGAAGATAGGTTAAGGTTTTTAGTTTCCAAGGCAGAGTTGAATCCAGAAATATCATTTTCAAATAGCCTAAGAAATTCTTTTAAATCATCCCACCCCAAGACATCTCAGTCATTTGTTCATCTTTTGTACTTATTCAATCAGTCACTGACGACGTCCACAGCCTAAACACCTTTCTTGTTTTCCTTAGAATACAGCTGAACTCCTAAATGAATACTCCTTGCTTTGAACCCTAATTTAACTTCAGAAGTTCTCCCTTGCAATGTGATATCTGCAAAAAATTTTCTTGTTAGCAGATGCGTGTCATTCATTATATCTGCTTCCAAATGAGTGGGTGAGGAAATAAAGCCTACGATAATGAGTCTCACTAGTCACGGTGGCACATACTTGTATTCCTAGGTCTCGGGAGGGTGAGGCAGGAGAATAAGCAAAAATTAAAAGCTAGCCTGAGCTATGCCTAGTACCGATCTCGAAACAAAACAAAACAAAAACTACTAGAAAGGTAGCAGTGTCGATTAAAAATTACAACCCAGGGAAGGATCTTTTTAAATTTTTTTAATTGATTTTATTGAGCTATACCTTTTTCTCTCTCCCCTCCAGGGAAGGATTTCTGGTAAGATATGATTAGCTGGTCGAGCAGCAATGAGATAACCAACACCATTTGCTCAAAAGGAAGGAGATTCTTTGTGACTCTTGGGACTGACTTACAGAAGTGAAATAAACCATTAAGAAACCCAACTTGGTTCAGGAAAGGACCTGGGAAGCTGGGCAGAGATGCGATAGTAGGGAAGGAGAGACAGATGGGAAATGCAGGAGCGACATTGTTCTTAGAGGATAGTCCTCGCCACAATCTCAAGAATAAAAGCTGATGAAAGGCAGGAAACCAGCAAAGCATTTCCTGGCATCTCATTTAGACCCCGTGGCTTCTCTGTGCTTGGTGGTAGCAGTAGATCCATGGAAACTGAATGGTAAAAATCTGGACCTCAGTGCTCCATACTTGATCTAGCTGCCAGTTCCCTGTGTATTATTTGAATTCCAAACACTCCATAGGTAATGTTACTACAAGCAAAACTACACATTTTTATTTATAGGTATAGGGCCTCTCCATATCTGCCCTTGGCATAATACCTTGGTGCCAATCTACACAGATGTTATGAAACCTCCCTGGTTTTAGAGTGATCCTGATGCTGACTTCAAATTCCTGCTTCAGTTATTTTTCACCGGGCTTCATGTAGGTTTCATTTTTGAACTTTGAATAGGGAGTGAATCAAAATGCCACCTGTTAACCTTGACACACAAATCAGGCCAACATTGAAAAGAAATGTAAAATTATAATGAATTTTTCATAAAAATTTTCCCACACCAGAA
>LOJH01055438.1:1536-13586 GCA_001685095.1 Ellobius talpinus | reverse complement strand
GGCCAATTTACACAATTATTTGTCATATCTACCAAATCTAGAGATATTCAGACTAGAATTTGGTCCAACAACTGGTATATGTTAGAAAGGCAGACATAAGAAATTAACCAGTGGGTACAACATGGATAGAGGATATACCTTGGAAATTTATGTGGTGATTATACTAGGTATAATATACATTACAAATAAAATTAAAATAGGAAGAAATTAAGAAATGACTTGAGCTAAATACAAGTCTATTCTGAGATCGGTCTCTGAGACAGTAGCATTTGAGCAAATCCAAGAACAATGGAGCACTTCATACTTTTTTCTCTTGCTATCATCACTAGAATTTTATTAATGACAGCACATATCTGCTCTGTGATGTGAAGTGGGACATCTACCTGGGAAACTAAGCTAAGAATGCAGGAGGGAAAGATGTTAAATAAGGTCTGTGGTACTCTTTCACAAATTACATCAGAGCTCATGGCTTTAGAAAACAAAACATATTTATCATTCCTCATGATCATATGGGTTTTTCAAATAAACCTGCTGGATTCTCTAAATAGCTTAGATACTCTAAACATTATCTCATTCATAGATCTGTGGTCTTCAGTTGGAACTATAAGAGTAAGTGACTCAACTTCTGTTCATGTGGTCTCCTGTCTCTCAGTTGGGGCTTGTTTGTAAAGTAGCAGAAAGATTCCAGGAATCCTAGAAGCCAAGTGTAAGTGGCCCACATAAAGTTTCACTTGGTGTTTGGTTTACCAATAATCCATTTACTAATACTGACCAGTGCTAGAGAGTACTGACAAAGGCATGCATGCAGGAGGCAGAAGTCATTGAGAACCATTACAGTAATAATTAGTAGATAATAAGCAATACAAACTAAACATTGTGGAGTGATTTAAGCAGTACAAGCTAAATATGCAGTAGGATGGAGAATCAAGCCTACAAGATATAAGTATTGGGCTTGGCCTAAATGCATTTTTCTCTCTACAGTCTCATATAACACATGGAAAATGAAGCACATATGTTTCAGGTACTGACTTATACTGGGCTCATGTACTAGTAAGCTTGGGCTGCTGCAGGAGGAGAGCACAACCTGACCCCTTACACACTTCCATTTATGGCTCTAGCTGCAATTCAGTTGACACCTTAGCTTCCAACCTTATAAAAATGTAGTTTATTTCTTACAGTTTTGGAGACTAAAGACTCCAAGTTCAAGATACCAGATGATTCAAATTCATGATGACCATCCTCTTCTTGACTTGCAGGTATCCACATTCTTGGTTTATCCTTATAGTGGAGAGGGAAAGATCACAGAAGGCAAGGCCATTCTGATCCTCCTTTTTAAGGACACAAGTCGAGTCACACAGATTTTGTCTTTGTGATCTCCTCTAACCCTAATTAGCCTCGACTTCTAACCTGACATGCTATTACAATGTAATTAAAATTTCAACATGAATTTTGGGGGGAGGATAACTGCTCTTCTCATAGTGCTATGATGTGGGATTCCCCTCTGTATGCTGTGAATACCATTGGTGAATAAAGAAACTGGCTTGGCCTAACAGGGTAGAGTAGAGCTAGGTGGGGAAAACTAAACTGAATGCTGGGAGAAAGGAGGCAGAGTCAGAGAGAAGCTATGTAGCCCCACCAGACACAGATGGCAGAACTTTGCCCAGTAAGCCACAGCCTCATGGCGATACACAGATTACTAGAAATGGGTTAAATTAAGNAAGCAGTGATTTAATTAATACAGTTTCTGTGTGATTATTTTGGGAGTCTGGGCACCTGGGAAACTAACAAGCAACATTCTTTACAACAGTGCTATGTCAAAGTTTGACAGAATATATCACAAGAGCCACTTTGGATCCCCTTCCTTGTAAGGCTTTGACAGGTCACAGCCCCCTGTAACTCAAACTGAAGTGATGTCCTATACTTTAGGCCTCCCTGAACACCTGCATGGAAATAACACACCCACACTCAGATATATACAAACCCATAGTTAAAATAATAAAAACATAATCTTTGAAAATATATCTAAAATTTAATACTCTAAACCATTAATACTTTGGAGGTGTTTCATGTTTCACAAAGCTCATTGATAAATTGATAGCACAAGTTAGGAATGGAGAGATGATAAGTCAACAGAGAAAAGCACTTATTCTTTTTGTAGAGGACTGAGGTTCATTTACCAATATCCACATGGCAGAGTACAATAATTCCTCACTCCAGTTCTAGGTATCCAGTACACACTTCTGACCTATAATATCAACAATAAAAACCTAAATTATGAATATTGACTCTAGGGATTATTATTTGAAAAAAAGGCAGTCTGTATTGTAAGAAGGTACTTCACTGTTCAAATTGTCCTGACTGTAACTGAGCACGCAGGCTATCTGCATAACAGCCATGTGACTTTGGGCAAGATCACTGAAAGCAAAGGACACCAATAATCTTTCTTGCAGTTGACTGAATTTTTCATATATTGAAAAAAAGACAATGAAGAGACAAATTAGGGAAATAAACATTTGCCTTACAGCAAGTATGAAAGAAGAAGCAAGATAAGGGAGTTTTTAAGAAAGTAAGTCCTCAGCTGGAGGAGGCCTGAGTCAGCGACCTCTGTGGTATCAGGCCTGAGACAGAAACCTCAGTGAGAACAAGCCTAACCTACCTCCTGGAATGCAGAGCACCCTCCAGGAGTGCTGAGAGACCTCCAAGAATGCCATATGACCTTTGGCTTGACTGGAAATATGGCCCCAACTCTACCATTAGGAACAACATTCTGAGCCTTGGATCCACTGGTACTTGGAAGAATGATCACCAGAGACATGACCCCAACTACACCAATCAGAAAAAAGGTGAGTAGACAAGGTAAGAACATACTCAATACCCAAAGAGCAACACCGCACCAACAAAAACTAGTGGTTCTAAAACAGTAAGTTTGGACATGCCAAACAGATGAAGCAGAAGAAAGTGACCTAAAAATAAGTTTAGGAGAAGGTTTGAGGCCCTTAAAGAGGAAATGAAGAACAATTTCAAAGCCATGGAAGAAAAAAAATAATGTAAGAAATCAACAGTCCCTGAAAGGAAACCAAGAACAAGCCACAAAACATGTGAAAGAAATGATTAAAGACTTGAAAACTGAAATAGAGACAATAATGAAAATATAAATATAAGGAATTATAGAAATGGAAAATATGGAAAATAATCAAGGACCACAGTGCAAGCATAAACAGCAGAATACAAGAGAGAGAAGAGAGAATGTCAAATGTTGAAAATATGATAGAGGAATTAGACTCATCAGTCAAAGAAAACACTAAATCTAACAGAAGTTTAATACAAAATATCCAGAAATATGGGACACCATGAAAAGACCAAACCAAAGAAAAATAGGGATAGAAGAAGGAGAAGTCCAACTCAAAAGCATAGAAAATCTATCAACAAAATCATGGAAGAAAGCTTTCCCAACCTAAAGAAAGATATGAATATAATGAATAATAATCAAGAATTTTGCAGAACACCAAATAGACTGCAACAAGAAATAAAGTTCCCTTGCCACATAATAATCAAAACACTAAATGTACATAATAAAGAAAGAATATTAATAGCTGCAAAGGAAAAAGGTCAAGTAACATATAAAGGCAGACCTATCAGAATTACACCTGACTTCTCAATGGGAACAATGAAAGCCAGAAGGTCCTGCTAAAGAACTATGCACACATTAAGATACCATGAATGACAGCCCAGAATACTCTACCCAGCAAAACTTTAAAACAAGATATTCCATGACTGAACCAGATTTAACCAATACTTAGCTATAAACCCAGCCTACACAAAGTACTAGAAGGAAAACTCCAACCTAAGGAGACAATAGATGATCTCCCAGCAACAAATCCCAAAGAAGGGGAAAACGCACACAATAACATCATCAACAGTGAAAGCTAAAAATAACAGGAACTAGCAATCACTGGTCATTGATATCCATTAATATAAATGGGCTCAATTTACCTGTAAAAAGACATAGGCTAACAGATTGTATAAGAAAACAGAATCCAGAATTCTTCTGCTGCATTCAAGAAATACACCTCAACCTCAAAGACAGACATCACCTCAGAGTAAAAGTTTGGGAAAAATTTTCCAATCAAATGGATCTAAGAAACAAGCTGGTGTTCTAATACCTAACAAAATAGACTTCAAGCAAAAATCAATCAAAAGATACAAAGAAGGACGTTTCATATTAGTCACAGGAAAAAATCCATCAAGAGGAAATCTCAGTGCTGAACATCTATGCCCCCAAAACAAGGGTACCCTCATACATAAAAGAAACACTTCTAAAGCTTAATCTCACATCTACTGTTCTCATCAGTAAAGGGGAAACCTGATGAATCATTTGAACCACAAGTGGAAATTATAAACTCTCCCAGCAGCAAAGACTGAACAGAGGACTTGGTTGTCATATTTCTGTCAAAACCTCTAAATTAGATAAAAGAAGAGGAAACTAACCCTTTTAGGGAATGAAATGACTCCCAAAGATGGAAGGTCAGGGAAAAACCTCATTGAGATCTGATTAGGCTCTCTAAGGCAGGATGCTAAGTGCAGCTAAGGTGATTTGAATGAAAATGGTCTCCACAGACTTACAGGGTGCTATTAGAAGCTGTTGGTGTAGGAATGGCCTTGGAGGAAATGTGTCCCTTGTGTTGGGCTTCGAGGCTTCAAATGCTCACACTGCGTCCAGTGGCATTCTCTCTTCCTGCTGCCTTAGGATCCAGAAGCCGAAATCTCAGCTACCTCTCCAGTACCATGTCTGTCCGCATGTCACCAGTTGTGCTTCCCACCATAACCATGATGGGCTAAATATCTGACTGTAAGCCAGCCCAAATGAACAGTTTCCCTTTATTATAAGGGTTGCCATGATCATGGTGTTTCTTCTCAGCAATAATACCCAAACTATGACAATGACTAGTAACATATGAAGGTGGCTAGAGTCAAAGGAACACAAGCAAAGTTTTCCTAAAGTTGAATTGTCAAAATGGTGGCAACCTGGGTGCAGGCTTTGAACAGATTGCTGTTGTTCAAAGCACAGGATGACCTTTCCTTCTCTTTGAAGATGGCACAGGGCATATTCTTATTCAGCTATGGCCACTTGTGGTGCTGACACAGAAGGGCATTCCATACCTCACAGTTGCTTTGATCAGCTTGAGTGTGTGTGGATCATAAGCTTCCTTTTTCTGAATGGGGTGATTTGGATCACAGTGCTTCCTTTCTCAGAAAGTCTATTCTAAAGCATTTTGAGCAACCTGTGTGGTGTGTGTGTGTGTGTGTGTGTGTGTGTGTGTGTGTGTTTAATTCACAGTACAGTAAATTTAGCAGATACCTACCTATCCCTATATCCCTGTAATTCTTTCCAAGTATAATCCATGGAATGAGGTAGAGTAAATGTTGCTTTTGGCAAGGATGCTAATTCTGTGACTCAGGAATGGAACCAACTGTATCATTGCTCAAAGTCATGTTTCACTTTCCTTCCTACTGTGATGATGACACATTCTCAGCCATGACCCATTCTGTGGAGGAGTTTTTATTCTGCCACATTGATGCTGGCCAATCAGAGCTTAATTCAGAGTGTATCCTAGAAAAACAACTTAAAAGGTATCTCAAGGTTCCCCCAATCCTCATGTACTTTTACTTTTGTCCTAAGAAATTGTTGTTTCAGAAGGAGGCTGACTTTCCAATTGTAATAGAGCCAGAAACATATGCCACAGAAGCACAGTGGCTGACCTACAGTCACAAACGGTGTGGTGAATACTAAATCTCTTTGTAAGCTATTGAGGTCTTGATATGACATATTACTTTCTGGTACTATGGGGATGAATTATTCTTTGGGCACTAGGACTCAGGACAAACATTTTGAACCTTAAAACCCCTAAGTGTACATTAAATAATCAGAAAACAAAAATGTTCCCCCAAGGACAAAAGCCCTGGCCCCCTTTATAGTATTTCAATCCTACTCTCTTTCCAAATGAGAAATTTTATTTATTTATTAATTTTGGTGCCTCTCCGGACACATGTGTTATATCTTAGTCCCCTAGAAGCCATGCATTTGTTTTATAGTATCATTCAGAGGGACTGTTTGAAGGATTTAGATGGGGCTTTCAATCCTGTTTCTGCTTCTACCTCATTATAACATGGGGACCTGCAGGTGACACAGTCCCTCTGAGTGCAATTCTGCAGCAAACAAGGCTGACCCTGTGTTTTCTGTTACTATTTTTCTTTAGCTTTGGACAAATGTGTGTGTTTCATAATCTGGCTGGACAGATCGGCATGTTTCCAACTCACTACCTCTCAATCATCCCCCTTCTTGTAAATACTAGGTGAAGGAGCATTGCCGGATGTTCTTTGCTTCTTCTAGAAATAACCTTTTCAAAGGTGTACCTCCCTAGCTCACTCCTACTAACTAGGTCAGAACAGTTTTAACAACGTGGAAATACTCTACATGGTCCATTTGTTTTCAAAACTCTCTCTGGAAAGACGCAAGCAGGAAGAAGATTTGCTATCTCCCCATCTGCTGATCTGCCTGGTTCTATCACAGCCTTCTCTTGATGCCCTCTGTTTGTTTATGTATCTTGTCTCTGTTGTTTACACCCATCCAGTTTCATTGAAAGAAATAGTGTGGTGGCTGTTTTTAGCTACTTCGTGAGTTTGGTTCTTAAATTTAAAGCCCTTTTATTTCCTACAGATGAAGGCTTTGATTTTGAGGTAAATCTTCATCTATTGAGTCTTGAACCCATGTTTCTTTCACTTCCTGCTCAATTTTATTAGCCCTACAGTCTTCATGATTTATCTCTGCCAATACTCGCAGAAGCACTAGGGTGAAATGCATGACGCTCTTCGCAGATGTCCTCTCTCTCTCTCTCTGCTGTGAGGCAGCTTGATGGAGTGTTATTGAGAGGGTGGGGGCAGGATGAAAGGGAAGCAGCCCATGTTTCATAGCAGGATCCCTGTTTCTAACCCCACACTGTCAGCCCTATTCTTCCCCATTTCCCTATTTTGAGGATATTTTGCCTTTCCTGTAGTAGGCTAGCCCCCAGAGCTTATAAGACAGCAGAGAGAGTCACTTTTGCAATAGTTCACTAAAAAATAAGAAATGTATAGGGAGATCTAAGTGTGAACTCAATTAGTGACACATTACATAATTCAGAGAACTTTCCTCTTTAATAGGAAGATCATTTCATGTCCCTCATACCAATTTTGCCTGTTTAAGGATTTAGATTATACACTGATGCAATTTATGAATTCAGATGTGCTCATCCAACACAGGTTGAGACAAAGAAAGAGGGCAACATATAGACAAGAAGACAAAGATAGATAAGCCTCAAGCAACAGAAGCAACAGTGATAGATTTCAATGTTTGAATATTGAACTTGCTGAGAAACAGCATGTCAACAGTTTCCTACAAAATGCCAAGGGTAGATTTTAGCTTCATGGGACTCTCTTCTATGTACACTCTAGGGATGATTTTGTCCCGTGTGTCCATATATGCTTGGGCACTCAAGTGTCCCTTTTTTTTGCCTCTGAAGTGTACCATTCATTGACTGTTTCCCTGATATCAGGCACTGTGTACACACATCAGGCATGTATCCATACATCATTGTTTGCCTTTTATAAAAAGAATTTGGTCCCATGAGCCTTTAATGAAATTAAGACTTATAGATGATCAATCACGAATTCTTGCTCATGTGATGGGTTTTAAACTCACATAGGAGCGTTTTTTCATACAACAGCAAGATATCCAAGGCTCTCAGCCCATGTCACCATGTTCTTTCCATCCTGCTCTGCACCTGAACACCTGCTCAGAGAACTTCCTGCTCTCTCCGCAGCATGACTTCCTTTCCTCTCAATCCCGCTGCATCTCCCTCTCAGGTCCCTGCATGCAGTCTCTTCCTTAGGACCTGCCACGTGTCCTTTCAGGTTTAAGATGCTGAATATACAAGTATTAGAGTAATTAAGAGCACAGTCACTCAGCTCTGCTGCTTCCTAGCTATGCACCCTTAAGCGGGTTATTTAGTTTCACTATGCTCTAGCCTCCCGATTTATAAAAATTCATCACACTATTCTGTAAAAAATTTCAGAGCTAGAATAAACAAGGCTTTGAAAAGCCATGTGTGACACAAAGTAAAGCATTGTGTGCTTTTGCTCCTGTTAGATGAACCTTAGATATCACATTCATGAGGATTTCCTTGACTCCCATTTTTCTCTGAACAAAATTGGCCCGGCAGACTTCCATTGTAGGTGTTGATATTGTTTTGTTTTAGAGTTTTTATTTATAAGTCTGTCTCTTCTACTCAGTACTATGTGAGGTTAGGAAATGATTTATTTTGGACATGCAATTCATTACATTGTTATATCTTATATTTTACAAAATGCATTATTGGGAGTCAAAACTGATTGTGAACTGAACTGATTATTGATTTTACTATTATCATTATAATCAATCTTTATGTACTGCCTGCTATAGTCCCTCTCCCACAATAAAATCTAAAGAGATAGATACTATTAAACCCATTTTCCAGGTGAGAAGGCAAAAATACAAAGATTATACAACGTAAACAGGATAAATTGCCAGTATATGTGAAAAAAAGTTTTATCAAGCAATCTTATCCAAGAATTCATATTTTTGCTGCTTTTTGCCTCTGCCCCCAAAATAATTTAGCATGGGGAAAGGGAGAAGGTGGAGAAAATAAGGAAAAGGGGTAAAGGAGGGGAGGATGGGCAAGAGCTACCGGCAAAGCAGAGTCTTGATGGCATCACCAAAGTCATTGCAAAACTCCCTCGCTCATGTTGGATTTATGCTAAATCCTTGACTTTTCAAAACAGTCACTATAAAATATAGCCATGTAGCATCCACTTCTTCATTTGCTGTGAAAAACAACTTGTGAGCATTACCCATTAAATCATTCAGCTCTGCATAATATCCCAACACGGAAAAATGTTTGTTTCTGCATAAACCTTTGCTTCCCTGGAGGCTTTGGCCTGATCTACTCTTTCTGATGCTTATGTAACAGGTTTGTGCACGGCATGCTGGGAAATAAATGCGAAACCAGACTGTAGGCTTGGCAAGAAGAATTCTATCAACTTTCAGATTATGTTTTTCTCGTTTGGCAATCTTTCGAACTTCAACTTTCACTTTTTGTGCTGCTTAAGATTTTGTGAACTTGACACAGCTAGAGTCGTCTGGGAAGAGAGAATCTCAAATGTAAAACAATGCCTCTATCCAAGAGCATGAAGGTAAGTGTGTGGGGGCAATAGCTTGATTAATGATGGATGTGGGAGCTCAGTGTGGGCCGTGTCACTAGCACTCCAGGCATGTGATGCTGAGTCACAGGTGAAAGCAAGCCAAGCCAGCTGTGGGGAGCTTTAGCTCCTGCTTCTAGGTTCCTACCTAGACTTCCTGTCTTGCCTTCCCTTAGTGATGAACTCTGATGTGAAAGTATATGTGAAATGAAGTCTTTATTCACCAAGTTGGCTTTGGTCAGTGTTTTATCACAGTCACAGAAACCAAAGCAGGACAGTCCTATACAATTAATAATATGAATAGAGGTACTGGGTTGCTTAATATCCCCACAGAGACCTCTACAGTACCATTTACTTACAGCTTCATGTAAATCTAGGGTGGTATGTTCCGACTTCTTTGTAATCATCTTAAATTACAATAATTTAATGGGCAATAACCTTTATATCCAGGGTTCAGCCAGTTTTAGGACAGTTTACCAAATTGTGAAGCTAACTAAATAGTTGCAGAATCCAAATAAAACCTGAGAACCTGCAACCCTGTACTGCTGTTGTGTGTCTCAGCCGAGAGCCATTATTCCTAGTATGATAAAGCTATAGCAAACTAGGGAGAAAAATCCATGTGAAATACATTAAATGTCTGTTTTGAGATGGAGTCCTAGCTTTGATGGAATAATATTATGACTGAATTATGACTTGCTCTTTTTAACTTCTCTTCTCATTTTTAAAATCTGAATTTGCTTATCTTCATTACAAATGCTATAATCAGCAATTAGAGAAATTGTGGAAAAGTAGTTAAATGAAAGAAAGAAAAATACTCTAATTCTACCATAAGACAACTCATTTAACCTTCATATATCTATATATGCTTTATGCTTTTTTAGTGCAACGCAAGTGGGTGCTGTACCGCTGAACTCCACCATTAGCTACATATGGTCTTTTAAGTCATCTTATGTCTAATTGTTTCTTAAACTTTTCATAGTTTTAATGATACTATTCACATTTTCATTTTTCAATTATATATATATATATATATATACTCATGTAACAACTGGTATTTAAAATAAAATCTTAGACAGCTGCAGTCAGACTCAAAGAGTAATTCACTCTAATTCTCTTAACTTTTCACATGTTTATTTTTGGGTTATGAACTTGTCTTTAGTACCATCCAAAATGTTTTAGGGAGTTTCAGTACATGTAACCTTTCAGATACAAATAGCTTAATGACATCAGATTAGAAGGTGATATATAAAGTTCAGGCTTTGATTCTAAAGTCATTATTGGGGTCTTGTTAGTGCTTTCCACCAGTTCCATTTGTTGGATACCTTGCATTAATTTCATAGACCCTTAGATCTTTGTTTATACAACGGGAGGGCCATAATTGCTTCATAGAGTTGGTTTAAGCATTAAATGAGATAGTACCCTGAAAGCTTTTCTGCAGCATTCCAAGATTTTAATGCTTTTGCCAAATTATTTTCCAGATAGCCACCAACAAGGCCTGAAAATTTCTGTTTCATCTTAACCATCTCAGCATGTTCCTATTATAGTGTTTTGATACCTTGATAAATTATAGGAGTTTGCTATTACTTCTTAAGTTCTACTGCTTTGCTTCTGGGGGAGAATAGCATGTTGTTGTAAACTGGCTACCAGCTACTGCACACTGGTTATGTATTATTGATATTCATTTCTCATTTGTTGATTGCAGCTGCCTGCTGACTTAGGAAAACAATTTTTTCTCCCCCTAGAAGAAAAATCTTAGATATAAAATTATTGTTATTTCTAATTTACATTTTCCATTATTAACAAGTTTAAAATGTCTATTCCTTAACATACTCTATAGTTTTGCTTCATGTCTTCCCATAAAGCCTTGTAATTATAGGGTCAATCAATAGCCAGGCCTCTTGTACACATGAAGTATTTCACATCTATGCTTGGGTGTAKGTGAGAGCTAATGAAACCTTGTATGCAGAAAGTATAGTTTTCTTGATTTATTTARAGTAAATCACCACGTCCTTTTAATACTTGGTTTCTATCTACACAGTTTTTTGTCATGTTTATCTCATTTACTAGATATTTAGACTGTATGCTATTTACCACACGTGGAGTGAGGCTCTAGGCAGGAGCTCTGCAGCACTTTGTGGATAGAAACCCGTGGAATCTATGACCTTGGGCAGGAAAAATCTTTATCACTAAACTCCTGCTAATGACTGATTCCCTCAACTGTTAACAGAACAGCAGAAAATGCCAGTATTGTTGGAAATAAATACATAACTAGCAGAAATTACAGATGTTTTCATCTTAGTTTCTGCTTCTGTATATTTTATTTTGTTTTTCTATTATTTGAAAATTGTTACTTAACGACTATTAAATCTTGTGTTGTAATATCTGTGTTAGTATTCTCTAAAGAAACAGAACTGATAGAATGAATATATTCATATTCAATACACATATATATGTATGCATGGGANATATATATATATATATATATATATATATGATTTATTAGAGCATCTTACAGGCTGTGGTCTGGGTAGTTCAATCCTGCCTTCTAATAGAAAGGCAAAGAATAAAGTCATTGTTTAGTCCATGAGGCTGGGTGTCTCAACAGTCCCAATATGGTGGTGGAATCCCAGTTCTAAGCTAGAAAAAAACTAAAAAAAAGAGATGTACTTTAGAGTAGGGGTTTTTATCAGTTGCTTTCTAGCCTCTGTGATCAAGATACCTAATTAGCCGGGCGGTGGTGGCGCATGCCTTTAATCCCAGCACTTGGGAGGCAGAGG
>LOJH01055437.1:0-11868 GCA_001685095.1 Ellobius talpinus | reverse complement strand
AAAGACAAGATCTCCTGAGTAAATTGGGAGCATGGGGACCTTAGGAGAGGGTTGGAGGGGAGGGGATAGGCAGGGAGGAGAGCAGAGAAAAATGTAGAGCTCAATAAACTCAATAAAAAGAAAAAAAAAGAATATAAGAGAAGTGCCTTCTGCTGGGGTAAAAATGGGTGTCCTGAATGGAGAACTTTCACTATGGCCAGGTGGCACATGGGCCTGGGAAGTACTAGCACTGTGCCTTGACGCAGCGAGAGCTCAGCGCCCATTGTATCTAAGACAGAACACCGACAGATGGGGGGGATGGAACCAGCAGACAGCAGCTGTCGAGACACAGGCTCCCACAAGTCATCATTGTGTACTGCTGGGTTCTACTTGCAGAACTAAGGCAACCAAGGAAAGGCAACCCTGGGCTTTTCCTAGTCTGAACAGGATTAAAAATGTCAAGTATTCTGTAAGCTGTTAGGTGAGGCTTTTGTTTGGTTGGGTTTTCTAGTTTTTTGGGGGGGTTATTTGTATGGAATATTTAAAACCTAAGACAGCTCTGATGTGTAATATGTTGGCTATACTAATAGTGCTGAAAGTACTGTGTTTAACTAAGAAATGAAGGGAATATCACATCAGGTGGGATTTGCTGACTGAAAATATAAGCTTACTAAATGCTACAGTATTTGACAAAATAAATAAATAAAATGTGGGATCTGAAGTGAGATGAGCTCCCTGGTGTATGACTTGGAGTTGGCTTAGATTGCTGTATACTCTTTCAACCTGTGGACATAAGCAACTGTCAGCTTAGAAAAGGTTTCCTTTTTTGACTTAAGGTTTCATAGATTTTTATTATTATTTTTGCTGTAAGTTTAAATCAGATTTCTGATTTAGTTAGTGATGCATGTCTTCCGATGACGAGGTGGTGACATTGTCAATCTACCTGAGTTTATCAGCATGGACTCTGCTCCAGTATAACAAAGAAACCCAGAACTCTCGGTGGTTTAATATGATAAAAGAGAAATTCCCGGGTGTGAAAATCTGCTATGGTTGAGAAATATTTCTCTATTTATAAATGCTGGACAAGTTAAGGCTGGGGGGGACTTCAGGGAGTCAGGTCAGACCTGGGGAGGGTTTGTCTACTCTACTCATACGCTGTGGACTAGAATTCTGTCTCAAGGCTCCAGTGTACCTTGGGGCCAGCAAACATGGACACAGGAATGTGGACAAGAACAGTCCATTTCTGCCACCCCATCCCTGCCCAGAATGAACTGATGGACCTTTTGGTTCAGACTCTGTCTCCTTCCAGCATTTCTGAGAATATGACCTTTCCCCTCAGGTTCCCTTTTAGATCCAAAGGGTTTCTCTGGGGTTTGTTTCTTCCTGGTGCGGGCTTAGCTGGCCTGTTGGAGAAATGTCAAAAATGAGGAGAAAAATACAGTCAAGGGATGGTTACACTGTCTCCTGGTTGACCCAGAATTGAGAGGAACAGACAAAAGGCCGCCCTACCTTTTAAATGGGAGGCTCTTCTTTTTACGCTAAAAACCGTGATTTGTTCTTGTTTTTCTAGGTTTCAGACTTTTGTTTTTCTAAGTTGAGGCGAATGTTAATTGTAAAGCCGAATTAATTGCCCACGAATACATGCTACTTGCATATTTACACAGTGGGGTGTGTGAATGGAACGTCTAGATGAATGGTAAACACCGGCCATCAGGAGTCACACCACAGCATAGTAATTGTAGGGAAACCTTCTTTGGTGATTTAGCTCATCCCAGAATCCGAAGAAGTTCAGTGTTGCTCATACTGCCCCAGCTGCATTTTATACCTTACACATTAGTTTCTCAGATTTTATTTAATTTTCATAATTCCAAGCAGTAGGACTTATTATCTGTAAGTGTTGAATGATCAAAACGGTTATTTGGAGGCTGGATTGGTTACTCTGTGGGGAAGAACAGATGATCTGTGGATACAAGGAACCTGGACTGGGTCGTCAGCATTAATGCGAACAGCAGAGAAGCAAGGGTCTGTACCCCAGCCTTGTCCCGAGAGCAGGCCAGCCAGCCAGGGAATGGCTCACTCAGTAAGAGGTTCTCTCTCAAGGCACAAGGGGGAGGTGATAGGAGGCAGCGGAAGTCTTAATCTCATCTCCGCATGTGTCAACATGGGCATATGCCTACTCCTGTGCACACACCGCAGACGCTTGCACCACATGCACACATACACACACGCACGCACACGCACACTCACATAGTTTGTCTAACACTGAGACTCAAGAGGGGTGGGCCTGCTCAGTGTCTCCACACTGAGAAAATGCCTGCCTAGTTGAGAAGAAAGGGTGGAACTTGGCATTTTATGCTTTTCTTCTTTTTCCTCAAGAAGAAAAGAAAATGTGGCAGACTTTCATGAACACTGATGAGCAGGGACTGAAAGGACATTTTTTGCCCTCTGTCCTCTCTGCTCCAGGGCACTGCCATGTTACAAGGAAGCATAACCAAGATTATTAGTCAGCATCCAAGTCCTATCTTTTAATGAGGTGACATTTGAGAGCAATTGCACTGGCCCCTGCTGTCTTCCTCAGAGAACTTCCCAGGCTGATTTAGGGTGGGATTCTGCCCACTGTGATCATCAAACAGCTCATGGGCCATGCAAGGAGTGAATTCCCCAGACAGTCTTTAATCTGCCCTCCACTGGGATTCAGGTTCCTGGTGAGGACCCAGCTCAGTTACCTAGTATCTGCCTTGGCACTGGCAGCCTGGCACCAAGGTAGAATGTTACCTACCGCTGCCTGTGCTCAGGGGCAGAAGGACACAGGGAGCTGTTAATTATTTACGATGGTGAGTTTGCAAACCCGCAGAGGACATGGCCACAGTCCTCTGGAGCTAGTTGCCTTTTCATCTAAAGTGCACACAAATGATGTGCTTATCTGTGGGCCTGAAAATGTTCTGGCTTAATTGCACATTGCTTGGTGAGCAGAAAGCAATTTGTAAAGCTGAATGATTATTACATTTAATCTAAATAATCAGATATTGGGTGACTAGTTATTGAGTAGTGTGTAATGTTCCAAAAAAAGAGTAAAGTGGAAGAAAAAAGAAAGTTAGGTAAGATGAAGAGTGATAGAACAGGATACTTGATGTCCTCTTCTGGACTCCATGTGAATAAATGGGCAAGTGTGTGCATGCACCCCCCACACACATACACACAAGAGGGGACACATACACAGAGAGAAAGGAATGGAGGGGGAAGAGGGAGGGAGGAAGAGGGGGTATGTATATGAGAATTTCCCTTTAACTAAGATTAGGGGACAGTGCAGCTTATCCAAGGCGAAGAAGCTGAGCTTTGGGTTCAGGTCTGCTAGGATCTAGGGTCCTCTCTCTTTGGCAACACTGTAAGGCAGATCAAAGGACTAGAGGACAGAAAAAGAAGCTTGAATTGATCCACAATACAGGTGGAGGGAGGGTGGGGAAAAAGTTGACATCAGGGGACAAGGGCTGAACTGTGGGGACTCAAGGGGAGGTCCATCCCTTAGCTCTATTTCATACACACTAGCTGGCCCTGTGTTGTCATTGTCTAGCTTGAGCCTCAACTCAACCAAGTTCTTTGCTGGGGCTCAGCAGGTCTGTCACCTGCTAAATGAAGGCTCTGAGCCAGAGAAATGGGTGTCAGCTGTTGGGCTCCAAGAGCCTAAGACAGAATCCAGTACACTGCTGGGCTGTAACTGGGATGCTGGGAGACTGAGGTGCAGTCTGTCTGTCTTCCATCTTCTCTCTCCTTCCACAGGTACAGATCTGCCTCAGATCTATGTCACCTCCTGGTGAAGTGCTTCAAGGCAAACTCATTGAGCAATTCAAGACCCCTGGATGAAGTTCAAGGCAGAATGGTTGAGAGTTCGAGACCACCCTAGGGGTTCGCTGTTCTAAGCAACAATAAACTCCAGCCAATGGATGCTGCCAAACATGTGGCTTCAACATGGTTGGCTGAGGCTCTCACAGAGCTCCATCATCTGTCCAAGGGCACACAGGAGGGAACGTGCCAATCTCTGGCTGATTGACAGTGCCCTCCCCTCCATTAACCTGACCTATAAACCGTGGCCCCTCTCAGTCTCCCCTTTCCCATTCAGTGAAGCTCTCAGTTCCATCTTCACATGATGTTTTACCTCCAGGGCCTTCTTGTGTTTCACCCTGAACTGTTACCATGACCTCCTAAGAGGATTTCTGGTTAGGTGACTCTCCATTCTAATCCATTCCTTATCTTCCTACCAGGAAAGTGGATTGTGTCCCCTTCCTGATTAGCCAGCCCTTCTGTTAATTCCCCACAAGCTAAAACCACCCTCCTTGGGCAGGGTGATGGGAGTGTCATGGTAGGGCTCTGTGTTTTCCTACAGTGCGGTTTCCTGCGCTTGTTATATGGGTAGAATGCTGTTCTGCATCTTAGAGAAATTCGTCTACATCTTTGCCATTGTAGTGGCTCTTATGCTTGACTAACTAGGTCCCTAGTTGGTGGAACTGTTTGTGAGGGATTAGGGGGTGTGGCTTTGTTGGAGGAAGCGTGCCACCTCATGGTTGTGTCTCAAGAGGTAAGCTCTCAGCTCCTGTTCCAGTGCCTGCTGCCATGCTCCTGCTACGGTGGCCATGATGGATAAACATCTGGAACTGTGAGGTCCAACTTAAATGCTCTCTTTTAATAAGTTGCCTTGATAGTGGTGTTTTATCACAGCTGTAGAAAAGTCAGTAAGAAAGCCATGATGAGGGTGCATTTTTTGATGCCCTTTATCAGTTAAAGAGGTCTTCTCCATTGTTGCTAAGAATGTATTGATGTCATGAATGCTGCATCTTTAACGAATATTTCTTGTACCTATCAGCACTACAATTAACTTATCTGCTTGGTCAATCTCTAGGCTCATTTTTCATCTGTTAAATAAATCTTGTTTTCCTGGGTAAATCCACCCAGGTCTTCATGTGTTATCCTTCAAAAATTACATCTCTGGGTTCAGTTGGCTAGTACTGTGTTGAGAACATGGCCCTGTGCACTGTGCACCGGCTCGGGGAAATCCTTTCTTATGGAGAGGTGACCAAAAGTCATGTGGTGGGGAGAAGCAAAGTTGGATTTCTACTTCCACCAGGGATTAGGGCCTCTGCGTGACCAGGGCTTCAGAGGAGGGGCTGTCAGAAGCTGTGCAAATGCCGCTATAGGAAAATAAAGATGTTCTTATTCAAAAGCCCACATTCTGCACAGCTCAATAAAACTCAGCATGAGATGGAAATAAATCTGATAAGAGTTTAATTGTTTTCATACCAGTGAGCTAAAGCCTGCATTTAAAAATACACCTATATATGATCAGTCCGCTGTTTCACCTTGCATACCGCAAATCAATAAAAGGAGAGGGGAGATCAGCAGAGTCAATCCAGGGACCGTCTTTGAGAATCTTTGCTACATAATCTCCAAGTATGACACCTTCTCTGAGACTTTGACTAGGCCGAGATTGAAGAGAACGGACTTCTCAAGCTCCACATAGCTCTCATACTCCAGCTTCAGTTCCGCCTCCGTCTGCTCTTTCGTCTTGCTGTGGATTTTCTGGGTGGGAACAAACGAGACAGCTCTGTCAGCCACTGGCCGCTTAAAAACCAAAGAGGAATGAAAAGGAGTTGGGTTTTGTTGAAGAGCCAGTGTGGCTGCTCTCCCGAAGGGGTTTATGGGAGGGTAGGAGGACAGGTGGACAGAGGGGCAGTCTGAGTAGCTGGAGAAGTGGGGAGTGGGCAAGAGTCTGTCCTCTGTGGGACCCTTATAGACCAGTGGTTGTCAACCTTCCTAATGCTATAACTCTTTAACACAGTTCCTCATGGTGACCCTAACTATGAAATTATTTTTGCTGCCACTTCATAACTGTAATTTTGCTACTGTTATGAATTGCAATGTAAATATCTATGTTTTTTCAATGGCCTTAGTTGGTTCCTGTGAAAGGGTTGAAACCCATTGCTAAAGACTAACAAACTCCTCGCTCAGTCTTTCCCACGGGTCCTGCTTTCCTTATGTGGCCTGGAAGGTAGGTTGTTTGTACTTGGAGTTGTAGCAGCTGTGCGTAAACAGTTGCAGGAGAGTGTGACAGTGGCTCCTACAGGAGCACTTAAACCCGTGCTGGAGAGTAGAACAAGCCATCCCCAGCTCATTGGTTGCAGGGGGACAGTTAATTTGCTGGGATTGCTGTGTGTGCTGTCACCTCCAAGGGCGGCTTTTGGAATGAGTCTTCCGCTTTGATTGTGGGACTGCGAGTCTATCAGTGAGTAATGTGTGTAGGACCTCGCTGTAGTCACATCTGCTGTTTTGCTTAGAGACCTGGGCTCTCGCCGGGAAAGTTACTTTGAAGGTTACTGTGTGCTTGTCTGTGAAGAGGCCACAGGTGGGATCCGTTAGGAACTGTGCTGACAGAGTGGCAAGGGAGGAGACAACCCGACAAGAAACATGACTGCAAACCCAGGTGACCCGAGTGGGAACACAAGAACCATTTATCGAGCAGTTAGAAGTCCCCAGTTCTAGTGGATGGCAGAAAGCCAGCTCCAGAGTTCCTGTCCCTGAGAGAGGGACAGAGAAGAGTGGCCCGGAGAGTGCTGTGTTCCTCTGGTGGCTGCATGCAAGATGGACATGCTCCCCACGTCTCTGTGTCAGGGTTCACAGTGCCGTCCATCACAGCACAACAAAAGACACCCCTCTCTGCCTTTCCGCTACCGTCGTTAGCCTGACAACCATTTGGTGCGGGTGGTCACATGGTCTAGCCAAATGCCTTCCAGCGAGCACCAGAGGTAGCTGTTGGTATTCCCATTTTCCAGACAAGGCAACTGAAGCCCAGCAAAGATGGGAGCCAGCTCATGTCTTGACTTCCGCATTTGGTTCTTTTTTTTTGTATGGCTTGTTTCAATGCAATGCTCACCAGACATGGAAATTCCATGTAACGGAAGCACTTTCCTGGGGACCTTTGTATCTACACGAAAGGACATTAGAATTACAGTGAATTACGGAAGGATGCCTCGGGGCAGACTCTGTTAGCAGGGCTGGCTCGCTGGCTCAGTGGGTATGGTACCTATCGCCCAGTCTGACGACCTGAGTTCTTTCCATGGGACTTACTATGTAAAGTGCCATGTGAGCTCTGTGTGTAAGTTGTCTGAAGCCTCACCTCCACATACAGAACACACCCACATGCAATAAACAGATAGAGATGGGATAGGAAATTATGGTGTGCTCAATAGGTAACTGTCACAGTGGCCTAGGAAACCAAGGAAATGTCCTATTGGTTCTCATAAGGAAAAGCAGAAAGCTGTGGAGTGCACAGGACTCCTGCGGGATGAGCCCGGCGACACTTTCCCACTGGGAGGAGGCGAAGGCATTTCTCCTTTCTGAAATCTCACTCACGGTTTTCTTCTTCACCAGTTCCAGGTCCATTTCTTTCTTTTCTTGATCACGGATCAACTTGCGCTGCTGGACATATTCCAGGTGCCTGACCTCTCTTTCAAAGTAGTAGTTCACACTCGATACCTGCCAGAAGCAAAGGCCCATGATGAGCGAGCCCCACAGGGATGTCTGTGGTCTTTCCAAGGTTCTGTCAGGATGCCTGCTGCTCCGTGGTTAGGATTTTCCTACCGCATTTTCCCACTCCACCTGACCAAAACTGTGTAACCACCTTCTGAACATGAGTGGAAGAACCAACTAGAATGTTTCTCATCCTTTAGGGGGGTGTGAATTGGAGGTGTGCCTGCAGGTCAGGGAAGTTAGCTCCGTGTGCTTGCTTCTGTGCTTACATTTAGGCCTCTGTGGTTTGCAGGTTCGTCATTAGAGTTGGAAGGAGAGAGCTGCAAAAACCTTCAATTTTTACAGTAGATTTTGCTTTTACAGTAGAATTTGCTTTTCCCATCTTTTCTTCCTTCTTCCTTTGGAGACTGAAGTTGCATGTCCTCAACTGAACTTGGTAAACTCAGATGAAGATAGTTATATTTCTGGTTATGAGCCTAGCCTTTAATGGTGGAGCCATCTCTCCAGCCCTCTCTGGAGACTTTAAAGAGACGAGAAGTAGAGCTGAATTCCCGGTCCCCCAGCCAGCTTAGCATGCAGTCATATTAGAAGGGAGTCAACGGAGACCTCCCTTGGGGAAGGCAGTCAGGGCAAGTTTGTTGCCTGTCAGGAACTAGCATGATGCTGGGATGCAATAGATTGCAATCTATACATTTAATGTGAGTGCATACATATGTATGTTTTTCATCCATCAATCCTTTTACACCCTCATTCTTAGGATTGCTCGAAACACTTAGATGGTGAGTCTAAGGTTGGAGGGGCAGAGTACTGCGGCTCAGAGGCAGGGCCAGTGATAATGCAGATGTTAGGGAGGATGATAGAGAGATGTGTGGTGTCAACAGAGTCCTTGGGGAAGGGTGTCTCTGTCATGGTGGAGCTAAACCTCAGTTACAGTTTGAAAATAACGTTTCCACGTCGTTCATTTGACTTCAAATGTGTGATGATTTTCCTTAGCTTCAAACTATCTAATTCATATGATAAAATATTCTCTTATTATTTAAAATGCCCAAGTTTCTCATTCTCTTGCAAAGAAAAATTGCCACCATTTTAAACACACCTTTAAGGTATGCCCCCAAAGGTTGGCAAGATGGTTTGGCAGGTAAGGGTGATTGCTGCCAAGTTTGCTGCCCTGAGTCCAATCCCTGGTACCCACATGGTAGAAGGAGAGAAGCAAGTCCTGCAAGTTGTTCCCCAATGTCCAGACTGTGTCATGGCACGCACCCACCCCAACGCAAATAAGTAAGTATGATTTTAGAAAGAGAAATGCATCAGCGACATTAAACTTGGGAAGCCGGAACTTTACTAACCTCGTTGATGGAAGGGTGGCTCAATGTCCATGGAATTTCTAAGATATGCAGCGTTCCATAATAATCGGCTATGGCTATAAACTGCTGCTTAGCTGGAGGGTTAAAAAATGGAGAAAGTCAACAAAAAGAAAGTCATCTGAAGAGGCTAAACACAAAAGCTGTTTTGTTGTGTGGTTTCCCGAAGGACCTGCTGTGGTGGCTGCGCTCTTGGCACTCCATCAGGTGCTCATGGCTGGACTATGTAAACACTGACAAGTCATTTTTTCTAGTTGCTGGGATGAAAGCTAAAACTCTGAGTCTTTGTCAGCTTCCCGCCACCTCAAATCTGACTTTCCTGGTGTCTAAGGAGAGGAGCTGATAGCTCACTTTCTCTGTGGTCTGAGGAAAGCCCACTTCAGCCAACACACCAAGAGCTGAAGGATCGTGCTGTGTAGACATGTTTCTGAGACACAGCTCGAACCACAGTTTTCCTATGACAAACACTGAATAATAATAATAATAATAATAATAATAATAATAATGAACGGAGTGTGTGAGAATGCTCAATCTCCTTGCTTCCTGGATGCTTCCCTCTTCTCATTTTCAGGAGGTCTGGTTCAAATCACTGAATCCTACACTCATAACCCTTCCAGTACAAAGCCAATGTTTTGTACCAAGGGTAGGAGAACAAGCTTTCGTCGTGCCTCATGGCTAAGTGGGAACCAGACAGATGTTCTAGAGATCCTAAAGCCTGAGTTTCTGTGTGGGGTGTTTCTAGAAAAAAAATCATTGAGAAAATCTTGTGCCTATAGACTTTTGGAAACAAAGGGGAAGTTCTTCCAGGAAAGACAGGCATCCTGGAGTTACACAGACAATACTATTTGAGCCAAACAAACAAATTAGAAAAACAGGCAGGAAAAAAAGGAATAAATTGCTTTTCTATAGCTACGTCCTTGGATTTCTGCTTGTTTGGTAGGTAGGATATTGCTGTTTACTCATTTTCAGCCCATACACTACGGCTTAGTAGATCTATAACCCTAGAGAATTTTGTGATGCCGTGAAGGGAGGTGCCTGATGTGGTCATTGGGAGCATCACTAAAGTACATGATATTTAAAAAGCTGACAGTATTCCTGGAAAGAAATAGCCAAAAAGCAGCAAAGCTTTAGGATCACTTCCTTGTACTCTGTGAAGACTAGCGGATGCTTCCCATCTTGTGGTCGGACCTGATCAGAAGTCTGAGAAATCACGGCTGAGGAGTCCAAACAGCGAGGGACACTTTTGGGGTTCCCAGAGTCTGGGAGCAAGATGGGGAGAAAGAGGGGAGTGTTGTTGGAGAAACTAAGGGAAGCGTGGGGATCAGAAGGCAGGGCGGGTTGGAGGAAAACACAGGACAGGGGAGGGCCTTTTCGGGTGAACGCCCAAGCGTTCCTAGCTTCTCCAAACACGTTGCTCGATGGATTAGAATGAACATACTGGAAAAGGTCCAGGGTTTGATGTAGGTGATCATGGTGATGCAGATATTCTGGGACTGGGTTGGTTCATGGGTTTTCTCCAGGAGGTCCCAGATATCGACGTATCCATCTTCTCGGCCGATGTAGAATACGCCAGGCCGTGTCAGGGACCAGTGCCCTGCCGTGTACCTTTTCGGTGCGCAGCATGTCTGAAGGAGCGGTCCAGTCTAAACACAGTGTAAAGGACACATTGAAAACTTTTGCCCTGACCCAAGGAAAATTCACAGTGATTTTTTTCCCTTAATGTACGGCTCAGTTGGCCATGATTACTTAACCATAAGTTTATCCACTGGAAAGTCTTACTTTCTTTTGCTATAGGATTTTATTGTTTTAAGAGAGAGACAGACAGACAGAAAGGCACGCCACAGTGCCCATGTGGAATTCGAAGGGCGTCTTTGTGGAGCTGGTTCTCTCCTTCCACCCTTTCTCACTGGGCCATCTGATCAGCAATGTTGTGGACTTTTACATAGGACACGCTATTTTCTCATTTATTTTATAAGCAACCTTTTTCTTTCTTGTTTTAGTTGGTTTTTAGAAGAGATTGAACCTTCCAATTTAGTTTCTGGTCCTGATAACCCCACTGCCTCTGAATGGATGGCTGTTTCTATGAGGATCTGTGGACAGCAGATTTGAGGAGCATGTGAGGCCGTTTCTCCTCTAACTTTATCTTGATGACAGAGACCTGCTGCCCATGGAAACAGTCCGAGCATCCACAAAAAGCAAACAAAAAGATGACTGTTAGGGTTTGAATATGTGTCTCCCACAGACTCATGGGTCGAATACTTGGCTCCCTGCTGGTGATGCTGTTTGGGGGGTGGTCTGGAAACTTCAAGTAGTGGGACCTAGCTAGAGGAAGGCCACGCCTTTGAAGCCTACACCCAATCCTGGTCCTGTGCCTCTGCTTCTTGTCTACGGAGAGGTGAGCATCTTTGTCTGCATGCTGCTTCGGCGTGGGAGGGACCAGAACTAACCACATACCAGTCAGGCAGAAGAGATCTCTGCTCCTTTAAGATATTGCTGAGGGGTTTTCATCACCACGGCCCAAAAGGAACTAACACAGCTGTCCACCCCAGCTACAAACCAGCAGCAGCGCCCGAAGACTTTTCCTAAGCCAGTCTAGATGGCTGTAGCTATGTTTGGGAGACTCTCGGGCACCAAAGCATAACAGAATCATCATTTTCCCCCCCTCTCCACCATGAGATAATTTGCTAACTTGGGAAAGTTGTCTCAGAGGGAAGAGATTGGAATACGCTTTACTCTACTGGCATGTCCGCCAATATGTCCAAGTGTCCCTTATAGTTCGATGACTAAAGCAAGGCATGGGATTGTCTCCCACAAGTCAACCCCATGCATAGGAAACCCTGTTATGAGGGCAGAAGACTGCCCAGGCCTAGTCACCTCCAAGACTTTCTGTTCCCATTCTCTCAATTCCTTTAATCTCTGGTGGGGGGAGGGGCGGTAATCTGGTTTTTGGTTCCTGCCAGTCTTCTGAAAATCAGACCAGAGTTTTCTTTCTTTCCTTCTTTCTTTCTTT
>LOJH01055435.1:4468-16067 GCA_001685095.1 Ellobius talpinus | reverse complement strand
TTTCATGTGGGGACTGGATGAAGGGTGGGTGACTTCTACTTCTTCATTTTCCTTGGTCAATACCACCCTGACCCTCTGGGTTTTTCTCCCTTGATGTTAGAATCAAAGGTAAGTGACTGAAGAGAAGAATTGTGATTTATATTTATCTAGTTGATCATGTTCAAACTGTGCTGTTCTGCATGTCGACACTTCACAGTTAATATACTTTTCTTCCTCGAAACCTACAATTTCTTCTTCCCACACTTCCATTTGGTGCAGTTCCACCCTTTCAACCTTGCTAGCCTGAGCCCTATAGTCAGTCAGGAATCTCACAAACTGCCCCCCTCCCACCACAAAGTCATTGAGATGTAGAAAATTGTATTAGTCTGAAGAAACCCAAGTTCTGGCACATCTGTTACCAAGGTAATTGCAAAGAAATTAATTAGCATTGTCGGGGTGAAAACAGGTAAGGAGAAGAGCCTTGTCAACTACCATTTGACCTCATCATCAATGTTACTCAGTTGTCAATTCCTTTGGGACACTAAATCCTTATGCTGGTCCACCATGCTGCCTCACCACACATCTTAATGCTCTGAGAAGACAATCACTTTGTATCGCACTTCTACACTTAATTATGTCATCACTGTTTTCCTGATCCTCTTTGATCTCAGGAATCAGCACACACACGCATTATGCATGTTCATGCAAGAACATGCGTGCACACACACATGCAAGCATACACACATGCAAGCATACACACACTCACACACATACAAGCATACTTTCCTTAACAGCCTTTTTAGCTGCCCTTGTGTTGCAAGCTATAATCTCAGCTACCATTGGGAAGCTGAAGCAGAAGGACCACAAATTCAAAACCAGCATGAACTACCAAATCCAGACTGTCTAAAAATAAATAAATAAAAGGAAGCCTGGAAAGAGCACATGTGGAATTATAGAACAGAGCTCTTCTAATACCTGTTGAAATCTAGGTTTACTCATACATATAGGATTTATTTTCCTTTCTATTATAATCCAGCCTCCTTGAATTATGAAACTTTGGTCAATAAATAGAAACATCTCTTCTATTTTTAATTTCCCTCATCAGTAACCTCACTATTTAGGCCAAAACATGTTGAAGCCCTACTTTCTCAAATGTATAAGAAGTCATATTTGATATCCTTAAAATCTTCTTCTCTAAATCCAATTAGTAAATGTTCAAAATTTTATTTCTAAAATTGCAGAGGTTGTAATCACAATGTGACTACTGTTTAATTAAGGATTTTTATTTGCATTTATGCATTTGTATATCTGTGCCTGTCTTGTGTATGCAGCTGCTTGCAGAGGAGAAGGCAGCACTGGATGCCCTGGAACTGTAATTGCTACCCAGTGTGAGTGTTGGATTCTGAACTCAAGTCCTCTGGTGGTACAGCAAGTACTCAGAACCACTGAGTCATCTCTCCAGCCCCACAATGTGATTTTTATTTGGGACCAGTCTCTCAGTGTTGTTGAGGGCACCAAGAAGATTTTTCTAGTCTAGTATCACTGCACCTACAGAAGCAGAAGGAATGGTGGAGAGCACTCTCACCATGAAGGCTGATCTGTGCAACAAGGAGAGTAAGAAGTATTGGAGAATCATATACCAGCTCTTCCAGCCTCCAGAACCATGAGAAAAGATTTTCTTTTGATTCTTTGAGACTCTTGGTCTGTTATAGTATGTTACAGCAGATCAACTAATCTAATTCTATACCTTCTGAATCTAGTTTTTTTTAATCCTGTAATATCTTTGGTCAAAGTTGTTTATATTATCCCTTCATCTAATTATTCATTAATCCACTCATTCACACATCTAATTGCACCTATATTAATTCATCCAGTTTACTCATTTATTAATTGACCCATGCATTCATCAATATATTCTTCCTTTAGTTCATTTATCCATCCATCCATCCTTATTTACTGACCCTCCTCCTAAGCGCCCACACATTGAACATATAAAGATACTATTTTGGAATATTTATGCAAATTAAGCCATACAATGAATATTTTAAAGAAAATAAACAGAAACACATAACAGAGAATAACTAAAGAGAGCACCTTAAAGAGCAGATGAATCAAGAAAGTCCTGTACATGCAAAATTTTATCTTCTAACCATAATATAACCATTGCAATCATGAAGTCTCAGCAGCTGTGGTTGCTTATACCAGGTCTGCTCAAGGTTAAACCGCTCAAAGTTAACAGCCAGCTGTGGATAAAGGGAGGGTTTATAGGGCTAAACGTCTACCTGCTAAATTCTTAGCTACTGATGGATTCCTGGGGAGGAGAGTCATAATCCCTAGATGTGCACCCACTGAGACTAGTTCCATGCTTATGGTCACTCAGATGGCTCTAGGGAAACTTAGTAGGTTGAGTCACCAAACAAGGCAAAATTCATGAACGTGGGGAAAGAACCTGTAGGGAAGTCAGGGATAACAGATCTGAAAGAGATAAGAAAAATGTGGGGTGATAAGAGCGACCAGATTGTATTATGTAGATTTGTGGAATTGTTAAAGAACAAATTTAGTTAAAAAACAAAGTCCTTTGTAATGCAGTAATGTTGGGTTCTGATGGGTGAGAGTGAGCTGGCCTGATCAAAGATGACAGCAAAGGCATAAGAGAGCACAGGCTTACTCCCTGAGCAACAAAAGGAAGATGGCCTAACACAATAAAGGGTGGGGACCTCAATCCTCTATTCCCTTGCTTCTCTTCTCCAACAAAGCTCTAAATGTAAGCCTATTCATGTCATGCCTCCTGAAAAAAAATCCTGGTTTAATTTAAGCTGTTTATGGGGCCCCTATGTCTTTCTGAAGACATTCTTCCAACTTCACTTCACAGCTCAAGGTTCTCACCTAATGTCCCCAGCTTCCCAGGTACAGTTAGACCTCATTGCCTTCTCTGCTTTATTTACTGGGGACAAGGAAGACACTGAGGGGAAATACCATGAACTTGGTGTTGAATTATCTGGTCTTCAGAGTCTGACTCCCATAATTGTACTTAGAAGAAGTTAAATTGTTCTGGTTCTTGCCTTTGACCCTTGAGTTCCAAGTATAGGAGCTGGGGAGAAATGACACCCTATAAAGTTTTATTGTAAGGGCTAATGATTACATATATGGAAAGCTGAGCATTATAAGTGCTCAGTACTATTGCTGACATATATTTTTGTCTCTATTTGGGACTTTCTCCATGATTCTTTGCTTGATACATACATATCTGTTTCTAGGCCCCTCTACCCACAGACAATAAGTAGTTCCTTTAGGTCCCTATTGCAAGATGCATACAACACCAATGTAGCCTAAGTTCATGATAACAGACTTTTCAATTTCTCTCAGGACAGGAAATATGACTTTTAAACATTAAGTCATCAGTGCTTAGCAGAGCCTCGCATACATAAATATCAAATTAACATTGGTTGAATAATTATTTGAATTATATATAACCTATTCCTACTACAAAAGCTAGGATTGGCTTATGGCCAAATAATTCAACTTCACAAAAAAAGCCTGTCAAGTACCTGAAAATACAGCTCAGTGCAGCACATCTGCCTGACATGTGTGAGGCCCTAGGCTCTGCAGCCAGCAAGCAACCCATATACCTAAGAGGTCTATCCATAAAGAGTACCAGCAAGCACAGATAGTTCATTTCATTCAAGGTTGAACCATAGATGAGAGAATACTGAATCCAAGGTTTGCAGAGTCACAGACAAGAGGCAGAAAACTCACAAAAGAATGTACAGTAAGCCAGGACAGTATGCCATGGTGGCTTGATGTGGTTAGAGGAGATGCTTCCAGAACTCTGCAGAGAGAAGAGTCTGTGGTGAGGACCTACCTTCAGGGATGGACAAAGAATACAACCTGTATTGGTCACATAGGGAAAGTATGGAGATTAGATTCACTCTTCTTTTTTATTTACTTCACCACTGTGGCTCCCAAAATACCAGGAAGCAGAGGGCCTCTTCTTTTACCTTCTGGATAATTTTGGCATGAAGTGTAGATTGATATATCCCTCCTCTGTCTATGTGTATATGAGTGAGTGAGTGCATTTGTGTGTGTGTGTATGTGTGTGAGTAGTAGTAGTAGTAGTAAGGTGAGGGTTCACTGTGGCAACAGAATAGAACTGCAGGCTAATGCAGAGGGGTGCTTTGCAAGATAGAAAACTACATCTGGAGAGAGATGTAGATGTGGGTTTTGTACTTGTCATGTACCAGATTCATACTTCTCTACATGATGCTCCTTGAAGTCAATGCAGAGTTAAAGAAATGTTCCCACACGTGTGTAGCTACATATATATTTTGTGTCTAGTTGTATTTCCCAAATCTGTCCCAGATCTGGGAGAAGCAATACCCCATCTGTGAAGAGCACACCAGTGATGAAATCTGGATTTCTGGATTCCAGCTTGCACTAAAGGAAAGCCTGGTCTCCTGGTGGTAGGGTTCATCCTGGACGGGTACCAAGAATGTACAAAATGAAACTGGACCACCTTGACCTTGGTATGCTTCATATTAAGTAAGAGATCAGAAAATAACAGGGCCAGGTCTGTGAGCACAGAATCCCTTTAATGGTCTTCTACTCCCTGGATGTGGGATAATTTAAGCATAATAACCTATTAAAAACAGAAAGCCACAAAGTTGTACAAGTATGAATTAGTAAGTGGGATGTTTGAAGAGCAACAGGATATTTACATGGCTAAAATGAACTTCCTTAAAAATACTATATAATTTCAAAGGGGGAAGCAGTAAGTTTTTCATTAGGGAAACTGGGCAGCAGTATGCATGATCCCAGATTCATTTATTGCCTATTTCCAAAGTCTGTAATCTGAATCTGATCACAAGGAAATACTATACCAGCCCAGACTGGCTTACAGTCTTCAAAGGTATCATGGGAAGACTAATGTCAACTGCAGACAGAGGAGAGCAACAACTACACTCAATATAGTTATGGATCTGGATGTGATCTTGTAGATCAAAGAGATCTCACTGGGAGTCCTGGCTAAATTTGACTGGAATTCAAACCACAAAGAAATCATTGCTTCTAATCCCCTGATCTCCACTGCTTACACTAGGTTTACAGTAAGGAAGGACTCATTTCTGTATTTTTATCATACATACTTGCCACTGTATTTTTGGCCCAGCCCCCACTGGTATCATCTCTTCTCTTCCTCACCTCTCACTACTCATCTTCCTCTGCCTAAACAGTCCTCTTTCTGCTTTGCTGTCACATAGACTCCATTAACTCCAATATCCTAACATATTGGGTGGGAGGAAGAGTAAATCACCAGCCCAGAAACACTCTGAAATGTACCTCCTAAGGGCTTATGGCTATTTTAGAAACTAGAGAAGGAGGAATGGAAGGAGAAAGAGGAGAAGGAAGAAAGGAAGGAAGAGAACAAAGAAAATAGGAAGATGCAGAGGGGTATAAAGGAGAAGATAGAGAAGAGGGCAATGAAAAAAAGGAGGGAGAGAATATAACAACCCTGGGAGGACTGCGCTGTTTTGTTCTAAGGTTTACTTATGGGGAAAATCAGAGAAAATGAGGGTGAAGGCATGGATCTGAAGGACAAGCCAAGAATCCTCCTCCTTGGTCCAGAGAGAGGATAGAAGGTCATGAAAATTCCAGGAGTATGAGAAGGACAAAGACTGGGCTCATTTTGGGTGGTATGGCTGTAAACTGCATATGAGAAGGGGGAGGAACCCCCTAAACCCAGAATCCAATAGAAGCCTCTCCCCAGCTCAAACAAGAACTCTAGTACAATTAAAGCCTGTTGCAAAGGCTTCCCACACAGAGTCAAGATTTCCATCATATATAGATATTATTTTAAATTGGCAACGACCCCCAGCCTTAAGTCTTGAAGTTATATGACCTTGGGTGGGGCCCCATTCCTCCACAGAGGTGGCCTAAGAGTCTCAAACTTAATTTTGTTTACAGTAAAGATATACCACTTTCCAGTATCCATTTTATGTCATCAAATATCCAGGAATTCACCACAATCCTATATATTCCTATGTATGACAAGTAAAAACAATGGGCAGAAAATGTCCTTCGAGTCCTGCTTTATTCTAATCACAGCCTTTCCTCCTCATCCTCCTGCTGCAAACTATATTCTGGTATCTTTGATACAATCCCCAACTCTTCTTCATAAGCCAGCTAGTTCTGACATCTTTGCAGAAGTCACAAATTCTAATTTGCTCGGAGTCAAGGTCTGTAAAAGTCTAGGGGGAATTCTTCAGGTTTCTGGGTGTAACAGAGAGGAGCCTCCTTTACCTGTACTTCAAAATGCTAATAGTCTCTACTCCCCACCTCTTACCCTCCTTCCCTCCATCTAACTATAACCTCTACATTGAAGAGGTTCTCCGTGCCCCATGCCTTCCCTTACTCTTTCTATGAACACCCTTCAATGTGCAGTTTCCCTTGCAGAGACTAAGATACCTCCAACTGTCATCACATCTCAGAGCTTACATAAATAATTCTGTCAACTTAACCCAATTCATCATCACCTAGAGTCTCAAGCTAAAGACAGAACCCCTTTCATATAGAGGAAATGTCTCAATCCAATGCATTAGAAAAGAAAACCCAATCTACCTTCTCTTCTGAGGGTATGGTTAGTTATGTAGCAAGCATCTATTCATCCCTACTGTGTACCATCTAATGCAACTTAGAAACAGAACTTCAGTGTGTCTCTGATCCTCAAACAAGTGTATGACTTCATGGCAGTAGCGGTGAAAACATTGTTCAAAGAGCAAGATCTCATTAACTCAATCCTTTCTGTGTCTTTCATTCCCTTGACTGCATTCATGATTGGATAAGAGATCAGGTGACCTCATCAGCAACCATGAATGTGCATCTTGGTGTTTTGTTCTAAATACTGGGATAGATGTATTCTCCCCATGAAAGTGTGACAAGAGGTAAACACTCATTTTTTTTTTATTCAGATAGTGATCCTATTACAATGGTACTCATATTTAAAACGTCAACTATCTTACAAAATTTACTTAGCCAAATAGTGCAATGGCTCCTTCACAATAAATGAACCCCAACATCAATAACCAAAAGTATGCCACAATGCACTAACACCTGTTATCTTACATACCTGAACGAACAAATCCCCTTAAAGCTTAAGTCAGTTTAGATGGATTTTCTGTTACTTGCAGTATATGATAGGAAGAATAAATTCAAATGTCAACTAGATGTAACAACGTGATAAAACAATTAGAAGTGATTAAATTATGATTGGAGAAAAACAAGTCTATGAACAGGGTGGGGGGAAAGCAGAAGGGCATGGGGATGGAGAGGTGACTTCATGGCAGCTGGCAGTGGCAAGACAAAAAGGGATACCTAACTTTTTGCATTTACGGATGCAATCAGGTAATGAACTCCAAGGTTAGGAATCCTACAGGGTTGTTTTAGATTGGTAATGAGGCAGAAATTTGGAATATTCAGGGAAGCAAAACATGAGTTAGGAATTTCAAGCTCTATGTAAGTCTTTCTCCAAGGGATTTCATATAATTATAGACCCTTTCATGGGCTCAAATAAACTGACACAAATCAGATTGCACTGCTCTGCCTTCCCCGCACATTCTAGTCTAGGGTTGTAGTAATTTGGAAACTTTAAAGCTAAACTCAGAGAGCAGTACCATATCGAAAAATCTTTGATGGCTACCAATGGTTTCACACAAAGTTCCAAAAATCTATTTAGCCTGCAACCAGGACCTAACGTTTGCAGGGCAAGGTGTCCTTCTTCATGGTATCCCAAATTCCTCTCTGGACAATGTCAGTCACACTGAAGGACAGAATCTACTGGAAAGTCAGGTGGGTAGTTTGCAAATGCCACGTTCTCCTTCTGGAAGATGCTTGTTACTTTAAAAAGTGCTTTCCAGTGCTTTAGGCTTAACCTCACTGCTTGTCCCTACTACAGAGTACATTTGGGTTAACTATTTCCATTTTCAGTGACTTTAGAGGATTTTATGTTTCTGTTTTGACACTTATGTGCCCCAGTCATCTTGCTAAATTTGGTGTAGACCTATATATCCATTAATCTTTTTCCTTAATTATAAAGAAAGGGCATTGCATTGCAATGTGAGGTTTTCTGCTCTGTTACGCCAACCCACACAAATAAATCACATATAGTTTCTTCATTCATCAAGTAAACAACATTCAATGCATGCTCTGTAAATAAATATTTCTGAATAAATAATATCCCAAAGGGCTAAATGTTATTCACGAATGGGTATTGTGCCAAATTCATCTATATTTCTTTCTTACAGTAGCTAGGAAATAAATGGAGTAAGAGAAACTGCTGTAGCTTGAATAAAATATCAGGCTCACACCATGGTCTCTTGGGTTAGTGAATCCTTGGTTGAAACTAAAACAATTTGTTATTTATTCATTTCACCAGTACTTACTGTGAATGTGGTGTATGCTACACCTCACTGCAAACAAGATAAATCACATCCATGACCAAGTGGAGAAAATAACTGTATATGCTAACAAATAAATTTCCAAAGTTTTTCTTGACTCCTGAATCCTATTCACAAACAAACAAATAAAATGACTATCCATGGTTCCTCCCTAAAACTTCCTTCAAAGGTTATGAATAAAAACTGAAATTATATATTTTTGAGGAGGTAGAGGAAGAGGTCAAGAAAGAGGAGGAGGGAGAGGAAAAGGGGAATGAGGAAGAGGAACACAAGAACAAGAATAACAATGATTATAGTTTCTTCATTTTTAATTTCCATGCCAATCCCCCTCAAACTCTCCATTCTTCCACTTTGGGAACTAAAATCATGTACTAATTATTTCTGCTCTCATGTTTCCCATGCTTGGCATTCCTTTGCAGTACTGAGAAATTACTTTCTTAAAAAGTAGTGCTCTTAGAATGGCATGAAATAGAAGGGAGACTCTTTGCGAACAGGAAGCTGGCCAGCAAGAGGTGGGTCAAGGATCTGACAAATGACAGGAGCATGCATATGATAAATGCTATTATACACAATATGGAAATTTAATAAGGGCAATCATCATTGTGTACAATCAGTATACACTAATCATTAGGGGAGAAATGAGAAATGTTACCTAACAAAGACAATTACATAGGAAAGTCTTCAAAAGCAATAGTATCGTTAGATTACACTCTACTCAAAAGATTTCAAGGTATCTGATGACAGATACTAAAGGAATTTTCCAGACTCTATTTCTAGTGTCTTTACACAGTCATTTCTACTGTTCTTCTTATAAGACTCTCAGAAGTTAACTCTTGATTTTTTAATTCTGGATTTTTGTTCTCCCTAATTTTCTACCTATTCCAATTCTGTCTGTATTTGCAGGTTAAAGAAAGACTATTAAGTTTGCATCTGTGCTTAGAAAAGCTCTGTGAGCTTCTTTTAGTCTAAGCCTGTCAATTTCTCCTCATGCTTTGGCAAATTATAAAAAGAACATGCATCCAAGTAGAGTGCATTTAATCATTCATGAAATGAGCACTGATTAAGCATTTACTGTCTACTAAAACATCCAAAATATATCAGAATCACAATAAAAGATTATGATTTTTTGTTTGACAGTTGCAATAAAATGTATCTGAAGTCAAATTAATCTTTCTGAAAAGATGAATATATTAAAGCAATATGTAGGAATTTGAACAAACTATTAGTTATCAAAATGAAATTTATATGAAAAGAGGTGGTCAAGTTAGTGCAAAACTAAACCATACAGAAAGCTATCAAAGTTACTCAGAGCAGAATGGAAGTATGGAACCAAAGGTGCCTAATTCAGCTCACAGACGGATGTATCTATTAACATATAAATTCATAATTACCCATATATTATTAAATATATGAACTTAAAAATATATTGTCAGAATTTACTGAAATAAGAATTACAGAACAATGAATATATTACACCATAAGATCACAGAAAAATATCTTCAAGATAGCACTTAATAATTTTTGTGACATTTAATAAAACTATGTGAAGATTTTTTCCCCTTCTCTTCCCTAACAGAACAGCTTAGAAGTTGATGCCTCTTTTTACATGTCTATATTTGTATTTCTTTACTTTAGAAGCTTTCGAAAAATATATTTAGGACATCTCTAGTTATAGCAAAAAGATAAAAGGTGATTATAGGCATCATATTTTTGATGATAGGCTCTCAGAAGAAAATGCAAACATAAATTTTAAATGCCACTTGGAAAGAGTCAGAATAAAAACATTAACATAATTTCTCAGAAACCCTGTTTTTTTATTACCAAATTTCATTATTCTCTCTCGGCAAAGGAGCAGCTACTTCAAAGATTTATTTGATAATAGAATGCTTGATTTTTTCTCTTTTCCTTTCCCAATGTGGGTAGGCCAAGGTTTCATTCCACTATAGTGTACTGTGATTTAAATTTTGAGTAGGCTCATTACTAAGAATTTTAAAAATAATAGTTCTGTTTTGGAAGACTAAAGAACTAAACCAACAGCAGCAGTAACTAAACAGAACAAATAAATTATATACTTCATTTCGTAAAGCTGTCCAATCAGACCCAGTCAATTGACAACAGACAACTATTGTACTGTGTGATGGGGACCGGAAGGGAATGTGGAGAACTCCACTTACCTGCCTGTCCACTTCTGGGAGCAGAAGCAGGAGATACTGCTGAAAATGCTGGGGAAAGGAAGCAAAGGTGTGCTTGTTTATTAATGCCCTCAGGTTAGTATTGACGAGGATAGATCCAGGGGTCTCTATGTCAATGTCCTCAGCTTTGGTCAATTTCAAGTGTCCTGTGAAGGGTAAAGCAAGCAAGAGGTATGACTTGATTACAGAGTGAAGAAACACGAACATCAACACATGTCTATACATACTCACTGAACATGAATATTTCCAGGAATATGTTTATTTCTATTACTTCTAAATTGATTTCCAGAGAACAAATAAGAAAACAAAATCCTTATTATTATGGTTTATATCTACCTCAGTCATATTTCAATCAATATTTAGTTAATTAAAATTAGGTCCAATTAAAAAACCTTGCAATTATGAATGTCTTATTTTTTATTTGGTTTCTATTTTCTGAAGTAAGGAAGGACTTACAATGCAATCCAGCCATGCCTGGAGCTCATTAAAAATTCAAGCTGGTCTTGAACTTGTGGCAATCCTCATATCTAAGGCTCCTAAGTATGTGGGTACAGGTGATTATAAATTGTAAATTGACAGAATTTTCAATACATTTACATGAATAAACAAAAATTTATGTATCTTCTTTGAAACTTTACTCCAATGATAGCAACACCTCATTAATTTAAATCTATTTATTTATTTATTTATTTATTTTGCAGTACTAGGCATTGAACACAGGAGCCTTGAATATGCTCAGCAAATGCTCTCCCACTGAGCTATATCCCTGCTCAGTACTCCTAATTTTAATAAGCAAATGACAGCAATAGCGGTTTTGTGTTCTCACCATGTTTCAAGCAGCAAGTGCAGATAATTTTACAAGATTTCTATTCAAGGTGCTTTTGAGAATAACTTAAAAAGTAGTGTTTATTAAATATTTCAGCTGTTCCTGGTGGTGGTGGCACACACCTTTAATCCCAGCACTCAGGAGGCAGAGGCAGG
>LOJH01055433.1:0-11868 GCA_001685095.1 Ellobius talpinus | reverse complement strand
GAGAGAGAGGAGAGAGAGAGAGAATCAAAAAAACAAATTTGGGGCAGTATTTAGATTTGAGAAACCATTCAGTCTTGAAAATAAATTCTTGTAATCATGTCATTTCCTTTGAAAGAGGAGATACCACCTTTAAAAAAACTAAAGCATGTGCCTGTGTGCCATACACACACACAAACACACACATACACACACACCCAAACACACACACATACACACACAAACACACACACTAAAAAAATAAAACAAGATGATGATACACGTGCCTAGATGGACACAAGCAGTGATTAGTATCTGTGCCCACATTGAACTTAATTTTGGATCCCTCATAGAGTGTGTTCTTCTCATTCATTTCTAGATAATAAATTGGTATCTCTTTGACTGGCCCCACCAAGTTATAGATTAGCAAATTAATACAATCATCTTATACTATACAGATTAGTCAAATGAAAATAGGAACTATAGACCTATCTTATATTTAGATAAGATTATTTCTAATTATACTGAAGAAAATGTTTAAATGAAGAATCATTTGCTGTTTTGAAAAAGACAATGTTTTAATGAATGCTATTCAGGTTAAAACAGATGTCAACATAAAATCACCAAACATTAGTTGTAAGTTTGTTTTTCTAACAGGTGAGAACTAGTATCCAGAAACTATTATGGTATGCATACATAGGGATTGAACAATAAGCAGATATATTTGTGATAAGAGCTAGCTTTCTGTCCTAATGGAAGAGTAAAGTGAACCCTGTGGCACCATATTGCAGTTGGGTTATCTGTAAATTTGTAATTTTTGATGCATAGATGCATGTATGTAGATGGTTCTATAGGCATGGGCTTCTTTGTGTTACATGTTTCTTTGCCCTGCCTTCTAAGAACAGCGAGAATCAATCCCTTACCCTTGGTAGCAGTGAACAAGGTAAAATCCAGTCCTCAGCTTTAAATACCATTCATTAGAAAGGATCTGGGGCATCTTGGAGTAGTTGATAGATTTTGTTCTGGAGCAAAGGAAACACAATTTGAAGACCTCTTGTATTGCCAGAAAGTAAAGAAGTATGCAAAACTGAGGAAGGACTGCCAGGAGATCAGTCCAGTCCAGATGAGCTCCTAAATACCCATTCTGAAACAATTTAAGGAAGAAAATTTTAGTATAGATCTATACCCACAGAATAAAGTAAATATTCATGAAAAAATAAGTGATGTGATTTATTACAGAAAGAATTGCTAAGAAATTTATGAAGAAACTGCTACTAGACATCACAGTAATTGTTGTACATAGACCCACTGAAGGGTCCCAAAAGTAATAGGTAGAAGTTGGAGAAGCAATATTTGCATAGTCAAAGTATTTCTCTCAGGATATTAATAAGCTTCAAAGGGAAAATACTAGCTTTATGGTATAAACACTTAGTGGGTACCATCTTAGTGGGTCATTCAAAGTTTACATTACTACTGTAAGACTTATGGTCACCATGACATCTCTGAAGCAGCAGAAAAGACATCATGTCCCAGTGTTAGACTTCTTTGTGTACATGAGAAACCATTAGCTAATCGTGAATGAGTGATACATTCCAAGAAAATCACTCTTCCTTTCCAGAAACATTATCAGCCTAGAGAAGGAAAGGGCAGTGATAGAAAGGCTGGAGTGATTTAAATAAAGCTTATAGCTTAATTAATACTCCAGTGTCAATGTTTGATAATTAATTATAGCTGGTTCTGTAAAACATTAGCATAGAGGAAGGTTGGGTGAAAGATGTATAAGAACTCTTTGTAAACAGCATTTTCGAAAATCAGAAATTATACGAAAATATGCTTGATGGTGAAACGTGCAAAGATTGTATACAAGGACATTAATTGCAGCATTAGCTATTATAGCAAAATAAAATAAGAGTAGCAGAAATGCCCGTTGATGAAATTTTGAGCATGTTATATTTTATTCAGATAGCCAAATAAATATTACAGCTGTCAAAAAGATCACATAGTGTCATTTGTACTGATGTACATGAACTTGCATGCCCTCACACGCACATGTCGTAGTAAAGATGCAGGCTTAATTTTGTTTACCTGCTGCTCAAGTGCCTGTTTTCTAACCACATCACTCGTACTTAAAACTAGTTCTGTGGCCTCGGGCAAATGATTTCTCTGTTCGTTCATTCACTCCTTTGCTGATGAGGAACTGATAATATTTAAGAGCTAATCATGATAATTAAATGTCAAAATCTATGTGAAACACTCAGTGTATACTTAACAAATAATAATTTTAGTATTAGTAATCAAAACCCAGAGACAGATATTGGAGTTCAAACTGAAAACTAGAAAAGCAAAGCAGCTAAGCCACTAGAGAAGTCTTTCATCTACCAGACTGGGCAACCACAGACTAAGCAGAACAAGCAACCAGAGCTTCTCTCTTCTCCCATTTTATATTCCCTCTAGTACTGGATTAAAGGTATGCATCACCACTGCCCAACCTCCAGTGGCTTAGCTTTGCCCTTCTGATCTTCAGGCAAGCTTTATTAAACATAAATAAAATATTACTTTATATCCCTTTTTTGTCTAGAATAAAAAGAAGGCTATAACTAATATAAGAAAAGCTATATAGAGTAAGTATAATTACGATATACAGGCAATAAGTACATCAACAATGTCCAGTTTATTTGCATTTGAAAAATTCAGGGAAAATACTCCATATCTATCCTGTTTTGGTGAGTCCAAAGTCTTGTACCTAATTTACTTTCTATCATAACTTGCCTTCTGTGTCTGGTAAACTACAGCTATAACTATCTAGTCTTCATCCCCCTCAGAGACCCAAGAAGGAATTATATTAACTGAGTAAGGAGGAAGTAAGAGCAAGCGATTTCCAAAATATATGAGAAATGACAGAAACATCTGTCTGCCTGGACAGTCACCCAAGGTTCCTCTGTAACGTTAAGGCATCCATCTTTGGCTTATGGACTGACATGTCTCACTGTCATGAAAAGCCTTATGTTAGTAAAATATTTTCAGTGCCATATTCTGTAGGTCTTTGAAGTGTTTGAATATCATCTATCTATTCAAAATATATGTCTGTTTGACCTTGAAAGGATACCTAACATGACTATAAGTTTGGTTATTATAGTTCAGAAAGAGAGAGATTCATCAATCTAATCTCCTTTGTTTGGCTTTTTTCCTGATCATTATCAATGACAGCTTATAACAGCCCCCTAAATGATGACAAGTAATTTCATTAAAACATCAGCATGCTGTTATTTTAAAGGAATAAATATAAGGAAAGCTCTTAAACAGCATTAAATACAGAATGATGTCATTTCTGTTGGAATTTTATGTGTCTTGAAGACAATTTAATGTGGTGGTGGTGGTGTTGAGGTTGCCATCTATTAAGTATTCCCATGTTTTATTATTTAGAGAATACTTTATTTCTATAATCAAACCTATATTAGTAGGACATTATGTATTTAATAAAGTGTACTAACCCTGCTCAAGTAGAAAAAACCCAAATGTTTACAATATGGCTGTTCATTTCTATAAAAGGCCAATTCAACATGGTATACTAAGATACTCTTTAGTTTCCAAAACTTAAGGTGTAACTTATACTTTCTAAGCTACACATTTGAAAACTTGTTTTCAATAGAGTATGTAGAGAAATGTCTATAATATTAATGGTGTCTATCAAGTAAAAGTAAGCAAGCAGAGAAATATAAAGGCCTTGAGTAGTCTCTGAGGTCATGGACTTGTCTGTTACATTGCAATCACAATATGCCTCACCTTGCTGCTAGCCACTGACAGCTAGTGATGCCTACAATTTTCAAGAACATGAGTCTTAATTTATAAAATTAACTTAACTCTCTGGTTTGAGAGAGATGAACAAAAAATCCTAAGTCTTATAATTTAGCTAGAAATAGATATTTTATTGTAATCTTTATAATGATTAAATCCCAGGGAAAGCATCAAATGGTAATGTACTCTACAAGCTGTAAACTAAAAATAATATAAATGGCAATTTGGGGGCACATTATGGTAGCATCCTGTCTGAGTGACAGCAAGAGCCAGAATTTGCTAGGATCATCACAGGGGCCTCTTTATTTCTATATACTACAGGCAGACTGCATATAGAAGTATATTTATAGATAAGTACATTTGCAAACAATGTGCTTTTTAATGGCTATGTAAGTTTGATCGTTCTCTCTCTATGTTATCAGTATCTATCTTGTTCTGATATCTTAAAGTGGTAGCRCACCTTCCCTGACCACTCTGATCACTGCTACAAGTTTACAGAAATCTGTGAGGCAAGCCTAAGACTCAGCAGCTTTTTAGTTTGAGCTCTACTTGGTTTCTTTTTGAAAAATATTTCTCGTTTTGACTTGATGCAATAATAATACATATTGTTGCATGTTCTAAGTGAGGTTTACTTATGTCAAATGTTAGCAAATCCTCTGGACTCACAATTAATACATCTCATAATTAGTGTCCACTAACAGTTAGTGTCCTATTTCCCCTGACCCCACTTATGCTAATATATACCTGCTTCATATTTTATTTTCTAAGATTTAACAAACAACAGAAAGCGTTATATGATTCTTTATATGGATGTGGAAATTTTATATTTCCTTCCTTGCTTCATTTCTTATTAGCTCTAGGCATCTTTCTGGAGTTGAAACATTCCATTTTCAGGAGGCATCCAAGTAAATGAACACTTGGAAGTACTCCAGGAGGTCTCAGAAGAGCCTTCATGCCATGTTGAACCTGGATTATCTGGGAGGTATGGGAGGGAGGGTTAAGTTTGCTTCTTAGAAGAGATTTTCAGTGAAGCTCGGATGAATAGGTTGTAATTTATAAGGAGAGAGCAACTGGGTGTGATGGTGATGGAAGATTTCTGGATGTTTCTTGGGGGAGTTGCCTTCCTGGGGCCATTTTGTTGATGGTAGGAATGTAAGATCCATTTTGTTAGAAGTATAAAGAATTTTGAAAGGTTATCTGGTTAGACTGTGTCCCTTACATTTTTAGATAAGAATGACGAGGAATTATCAGGGGTAGGCTTAAAAAGGAGTTGAGACTTTTCAGACCACTCAGAGACGTCTTTGTTGTCATGAGCGGGAGGTGACTGAAAGGCCCAGGGAGATGAAGTCTGAGTGTATGAGACAGTCCACCTGAGAAATTTACAGACGCAACACCAAGATGTTTTCACGTCTGTGACTAGAGAAGGTCGCTGCAGGCTGTCAGATTGACGAGAACTGAAGTGGAAAACAAGGGGGACAGAGCTGAAGTCTAAGGAGAGAGGAGGGAATAGTTGTCACAGATCTGTGCTAGTGAAAACATTGTGGTGGCTATGCAGGCAGGGTTGACACAGTAGGGATGTCAGTATGGTGCCAATTCAGTGCCAGTTCTGTAGGCTTTTAGAAATGAAAGCTGGCAACAGGAGGTGGGAGAAGCCATGTTCTGTGGAGAAGGCGTTGGCCCAGGGATACATGCTCCTGCATAGCAGCTCCTGCTGTGGGCTGAGGACCTCCCTCTAGTTTGCTTGACAACTATATCTTGCAGCAGGTCTGCACGCTCTTGTCTCTGAGCTTGTTCACAAACACAGGCATTGCTAAGCATCGGTATTCCAAGTTTATTTCACATTCGTTGTGATTTCTTCACCTTTCTTTTGGAAAGAACTACTAATTTCCTAAAGACAACTTGTAGTGCCATTTTCATTTAATTTCTTTTATTCTTTAAACCTACTTTCTTTAAGTGAATAACAGATGCGAAACTTGCCTTTAACCAAAAGGTTGAATAAATTTAAAAATGTTCTTACCATGAAAGTTTGTTTAATTAGCTCAATTTCATTATTCTATGCTGTGACATGGCTTTATTTCCACATAACCATACTTGCATAATTTAACTTGATTTATAAGTTAAAATTGCTTTATAGTCTTCCACTCAAAGTATATAACTCAAAGTAGGCTAGAATTCTAGAGTTCTGCTTATTAGTAATAAAAGATACACATGGGCCTTTTTATCTGTAGGCCAGTAGACACACAAAGATGGAAATTAAGAAATCGACTTCAAAGCATATAATCCATTCTTCCATTTCCAGACCTATGAAAAGACTCAGATGTTTTAAGGACAATTTCTGGTCCATTGTAGCATAAAGAATGTACTGTATTTACATTTGAACGTTTCCAGGTTTGCCCAGCGCTGTGTTTCTTTAAATACTCGTGGTATTTCAACTAGTCAACTAGAACTAATAATTAAGCATAGGAACACCCATTTTTCCTTGTATATCTATTCTTTATTTTACAAAGATTTGTTTATCTAAAGTTTTTAAATCTTCTGAGAGAATCATGTGGTTTTGCATCCAATTTTAGCTAAGCAGGGTTTCTAATTTGAATTAATTCTTCAATTAATCTTTCTCAAAAATATTTATCATTAAATTTTCATCCAACTGAATTTTCCCAGTTTTCCAAGTATACCATTTGAAATGGTTATTGAGCCACAAATATGAATAAATATAATATGAACACACAAATATGAAGTAAATCACTAGGAGAAATCAGCCACTGGTCCATGATCCAAACACTTTGTCATACATCAGTGCTTAATGCCTGTATTAAAGTAGAAAAATCTCAAAACCTCTTCTTTAAGTAGCTCTATCTTTGAAAAATATTACAAAATGAAATTTTTGATAAAAAATATTGGAATTTTGTATGGAATGTGATTTATTTGAGGTGGGGAGAGTGGGGGACTTTCTGTTTTCAGTATAGCTTACTTCTGCTTGGAATTCTTTCATAATACAGGAAAGCCAAAAATAGTGCTGATGGAGCGTTTACCAGCCCCTTGTCCTGTCTGGCACTTGCATCTCTCAGGGGTACTGTTTCATTGGGCAGCATATGAGTACTGATGATGATTCGGGAAGTAAGATGCTACTTTGGGCCCTTATTACTTTTCATTGTATTGGTATATCCTATGATGGCCTTCACATTTCAGATCATTTTAAAGTAGTGAATATAAGGCAGACTTTACTTATAGTTACTTTGTGGTTTTGAATATATATCATATAGTAGTAGTGATCTCAGTAAAGCACTATATACAGTAAAAAATATTTTTAAAAATAAAATATACAGAAGTCCATCTCTCAACTAGGATATTAACCAACAAGAGTTGACAGTTATACTTAGGAAACTTATGAAAGTTATGATCATATTGATTGATATAATTTGGTAAGTAGGGAAAGATGGGTTTCAGAGAGAAGTGTCTTATTCAAATCCCCCTTAATGGGCTAAGCTATAGCTTAATGGTAGGGAGCTTCCTAGCATATGAAAGGCTCTCATTTTAATTCCCAGCACCATGAAAAGAAGTGCTGTGTCTCATTCCCATTCCTTGGGAGTCCCTCTTCAGAATAAATGAAACCTGCAATGACATCCACTACTTGTTATTGGAAAGCATTTGTCATATGATGCTGAGCTGTACAATTAACCTTTGCTTATGGTTTTGATGTTTTTTTCCCTGTGATCCCATTTCTGGAATTTGCATTTCCTTATTCTCAATCCATTACCCTTTTCTCGGTCTCACATTGATGAACATTTTTTTTAAATCAAGCAAAAAATAGCTTGTAGCCATCCCCATCTGTATGTGAAAGAGACATTTACAAGCAGTTCCTCTTGGTCACAGATGGAAGAGGGGATCCTGTACCTGCTTGACAAGGATCTATGCAGAACAGTTGCTGAAACAACAGGAAATCATTTGCCACCATCGAAAGCATAGCCAAAGTGATTAGCCTTGTGTGTCTTTTCTTTGAAAGTTCTATAAAATTAGAAAATAAGAAATAAATCAAAGAGAATCTGTAGTATGGGGGAAAAGAATAAAATACATACTTTTCTCCCCTAAATTCGTACCTGTAAGATTTGGGAGTCATACATATCATGAAATTATATACTTTATATGTGATTTACTAGATTGAAAATAACAGGCAGGCAAGAGGTATAATTGATTGAATATTTGCTAATTGTGTGTAAGACCCTGAGTTCCATCCCCAGCACTGAAAAAGGAAAGCAGAATAAAATACCTGGGTTCAAATTACAGTTCACCTCTTTCCTAATTACCTCATTTGTGAGCTAATGAAGTGCTTCTCAGGTGTAGCTCTGCGCTAGACCCATGCAACAGAATTAAACAGACAAATGGCAAAACAGTTCCTCCATCCCCGGAAAAAAATCCTCATTATAAGTAATCCATGGTGGTAGTTTTTAAGACTCCCCATGATTCTAATGGGCAAACAGCATCTACAGAAGATTTTCAGATCTTTTCAAAGTTTCATAATCACCCACTCCATGGTTTCTTATGTCATAGTAATCCAGCTTGGTGCTCTGTGTGTTTTAAAGGGAGTGTCTAGTATCTCTCTCATCATCCATGTTGAATGTTCACCTGTTACCTTGAGGTAACAGTCTGTTTTCACAATAACCAGATTTGCCCTTGCAGAAACCTAAAACTTCAATTCTTACTTATCTGATAGCATTTAAGTATTGAAGATTACTTGCAGGACTCCACAAAGTTACTTCTTCTGACTTTTTTGTGACAGTGTCTTGATATATAGAACAAGCTACAGGAAGGACTAACAGTGTAGCGAAAGCTGGACTGGAACTGGTGATCTTTCTGCCTTGGGCTCTGAAGTGCTGAAATTCCAGACACGGGCCACATTTCTGACTCTACATATTTCTTTTTCCTACCTTCTTTATTGAAAAGATTTTGTATGAACAATACATTTTGATCATGTTTTTCCACCCCAATGCCTCCTTCTCTTAGGACGGTATCTTTTGCTTATGTGACTTTATTTCCAAATCTCAACATTTTGTTTGTTGTGTTCTGGAACACTACCTGCTTTTGTGAAGTTGTTCACAAGAGATGGGCAAAGCCCTTTAATAATAGAGGAGGGAGCAACAGAGTTTGATACGTGTCCTTTTTTCAGATATTGCCAACAGGGGTCCACTTAATCTGCTAATAAACAGTCAGTAAATAGCACCATTCTTATTCTTCAATTTTTACCAAGTAGCATATCCTTAAAATATCTTAACATGTTTGATTTATATTATTTAACCTTCAAGTATTTAGATTTAAAAGAAAACAAAAAGGAGCAGAGCAGGTGTCTCTGAGTTATGGCTGGCTAGGGTAGGGTATTGGCTGGTGATACAGGGTGCACTAGGTCCCTGGAGCAGTGACACATCTGTGACAGACGGCCAGGTTTGTGGGCCTGGCAGCAGGAGCACTAGGCAGGTGCTCCAGTTGTGTCCCCTGTCAGAAAGCACAAGTAAACACTTGTGCTCTGCTTGCCTTTGCTTTGTCATTAAACCCAGGACCCCAGCCTATGACATGGCCTCATTCAGGGCAACTCTTCCCACCTTCGCCAAGTCTCTCTGGAAATGCCCCTATACGCATGTCCAGAGGAGAGAGTCTCCTGTGTGATTACATATCTCCTCAAGTTGGCAAAGATTAGGTACCACAAGGAGCATTTTGTTACAGAGCCTGGTGCCATTTAAGATTTTCATATAGATTTTCTCATGTGTAAAATAAGAATATTGATTTCTAAGTTCTTTGTCTTCCCTAAATTCTTAGGTTTGTGAGTACATTAATAAAGTTTTGTTTATACCAATAAATTTAGCAACATTGATTTCTCATATCTGTTTCTAAAGAAATGGAGCTAAGAGGTTTTCATTTATCATATCCTAAATACAAATAATATTGCCTGAATTTGCACATAAAAATAATTTTTGTTAATTTTGTTACTTTTATTCTAAGTTAAAAATCAATAATAGAGAAATTTAGATTATACATCTTAAAACTTTGAGAAAGAATATTAATTGAGCCTTATAGAATTTCATGGGGTTTTAAAAGCTTTATCTTCCTGAAACCTATGATTTAAGTAGGTCTATAGATGCTGGAGAGACCTGAAAGTTAAAAAGAGTATGAAGTTTATTTTTTCAGTAGTCTTAGTATTGTTAGACTTGATTTCCGTCTTAACAAATTTCTAAAGCTGTTTTCCATCATACAATTGATGTTAATTATAAATCATCTGTTATTTAGATTATATTTTAAATGGATTTTGTTAAATAACCTTTGATAAATTTACCAAATGAATTTCTAAATCATATTTTCATTATTCAGATGAATGTTTCTTGATTGACCCAAATATGATTTTTCTGGCTATCCAACACGGGACAAACCATTTAAAGAAGGCTTCTTGGTATCCACTTATTGTCATGTACTCACAGAGCTGCCTGAGAGATTTCTCTTGATTATATCTCTTCATGTCTGTATTCCTCAGTCTCTCATTCATTCTGAAAGCTCAGACACTTTGAGGAAGGCTTACACAGTGAAAGTTACCAGCAGAAGCTGAACTGTGGGGAAATGAGTTGTAGACCCGCTGTGTAGTTTCCTTAGCTTCTGGTGTGTGTAGGACTGATATAGAAAGGTGAAGAATAAGATGTTTCTGTTCACATTATCTCTGCTAGTGTTCCATTGTGACCATTCATCAGCATGGTGTATGGTTCTGAATATGTCCTGTGAGCATCTCAGCCATCATTTCTGACTGTATGCTGAGTTTGTGTGGTCCTGTGCTTTGTCTGTATCACCTTCTAAATGACTGGATTCAGGAGAATAGAGAACAGCTTCTGTGAGGCCAATTTTCCCTTTAACAGCACAGCTTTCCCTTTAACAGTAAATTTTAAGTTTTCCTCTTTGGTGAGGACTTTTGCTTTTGTGATATTGAAAGCCTTTGTAATTTTGTTGCTAGTTTTGGAAGGTTTTGATTTCAATTTTAGAATGATTTAGTACCCTCAAAAGCATCAGAATGAGAAATCATGAGCCTCTTTTTTGTTGACATTTGTATCCACAGGCAAAGACTAAAATCTAGAGAGAACGTTGAAGGCATTCTAACTCAATCACTTTATTTTTGTAAGACTGCCACCTGAAACTATGCAATTGCTCTTTTTATGTTCTCCAATGACATAGTAAGCTCCATGAGATGAGGGACTGATAAGTTTATTGTGTTAACTGTTGTACTCCCGATGCACTCAAATTAGGTTTGCTGAATAAGTGAATGATGCTTAATATCTTAGAAAAGACAAACTTACCTGCGATTGTCTTGTCAGTCCATGCAAAATATGACCCCAAAACACTATCTTCTGACTATAGAAATGTGCCTTTTCTGTGATGAAAAATTATACTTGTCTTAATGTGTATAAATATTAAAATCATATATGGTTTATTAATACAAGTGTTCAAAAATAAATTATCCATATTACTATAGAGAAAATTTTGAACTTTAAAGGACTCAGTAATTTATCAAGGGCTACATAGATCAGAACTAATATTCACTCTAGATTCTTTGCCTTCAGGGTTAGTGAGTGCTCTTCCTACTTTTGCTAGTAGAAAAATTAAATAACAGTAATTATTTTTTCCAGAACATTCATACATTACCTACCCTCATACCTATAGGTATGTTAAAAGTTAACTTTAACCTTAGGGATCTGGATTTAAAGGCAGACCAAAATGCTATGCGTGCGTGAGTGCATGCGTGCATGCATGTGGTGTGGTTGGGGTGGGGGTATTTCCCAGTTCCTTTTCGTATCATTTTTGGTTTTGGATCCCGTGCGGTTTCCCTTTGGCCTCTTTCTTTGTTAGAAATCTTTTTCTTTTTTCTTTTCTTTTTGTCTCTCATTCTCCGTTACTGGACTTGGAGCTCCTTGTTTTGTCCTAAATGACTTGCAGACTCCAAAGCTTGTCCACTGTGTTAGAAATCCTCTGAGATACAGTGGTACTACAGATGAACTGAGGATAAATGCCCGGCTGCCGCACCGCTAGCTTATACCCCGAAATAACAACACACAAACTGTATTCATTTAA